>JAAXLI020001404.1:39293-52973 GCA_014621495.2 Entosphenus tridentatus | reverse complement strand
CGACACGCAACTCACGGATTCTTCTTACTGGGACAAAAAAAACATTTATCTGAGACTGAACTAAAAAAAGCAAAACTTACATCACGCGAGTGAGAAGAGTTTTCCAAAGTTATGAAACGAAGTCCATCAAATTATCTTGATGAAACACAGGATTTGGTCGTGAATATTGTATATATGTGTATAAAAAAAACTTACAAAATCCGAGGTTAAAGTCGACAGATTTAGCCTTGCTCATCGGCATCAGCGCCACGGGATCAAGTTCCCTTCTCATTATAACGAGCCTCAAAACTTCGCCCCGTGCGATGAAAATGACTCGCAGAGAGCGCCGCCGTGACGGGCAGACGGAGCCACAGGCAGGACAAGCTTCTTGGTAATTACAACGAGTTCAATTTTCTACGGCGCCACCGCTGCACAGCATGCGCTCGCATTCGAAGAGAGAGAAAGAGAGAAGACGACTTAGAGGCGCGAGGAGAAACCACAGACGAGCGGGGAAAACAGCAGCTAGGCGGTGATTGCACCAAGCTCTGCGGTCCTCTACATATCCACGTGCTATCAGCCAAATCGTGGGAGAAAGGAAAGAAAGACACCTGGGCACCTGGAGAGGAGAAAAAAAACCACGCGTGCGAGGGGGGAACACTATATCCCGTACAGACGGAACAGGCTGAGTGCGCACGCTCTGCTGTACTGCCGTCTGCTGGCAGAGCCAGGGCACGGGGCATCTCCGTGACGCCCCACGGCAAGGCAGTTTCGCAACATCTGTGTGTGTGATCCACCAACCCCCATCGCGGCCACCACAGTTCTGGATCGCGGGCAGCCCACGTGCAGCAGCGTAGCCACCACCGCCGGGCTTCAAGGTATTCCTTGCCGGGCTGTCTACGGTCATCACACGAGACTTGCAATCCAGGGGACGCCGATTCAATGCTACGATTCTCAAATGCCAAACCCCCGGCCGCCTCCAGGAGAAACGGCCGCACCGCAGTTCGGCAGATCGGCAGTGCGTCGCACGTGGTGGGGTGAAGTGTGGGTACCTACACCCCCCCCGCTCGCCTCTTCCCATGCTGTACATCTGACCAGAGTGGGAAGAGTAGACCACAATACCTGGTAGAGCTCGCCAGCGTGGTGGGGGGCGGGGAGGTCGGAGAGTGGGGGGGCTTCCGCAAACTCAGAGCCTACCGCCACGGGGGATCCACTCCTCGGCTCGCCGTAAACACATCGCTCAGCACGAGTGTGTGCGTGTGTGAGCGAGTGTGTGTGTGCGTGTGTGAGCGAGTGTGTGTGTGTGTGTGCGTGTGTGAGCGAGTGTGTGTGTGTGCGTGTGTGAGCTAGTGTGTGTGTGTGCGTGTGTGAGCGAGTGTGTGTGTGTGCGTGTGTGAGCGAGTGTGTGTGTGTGTGTGCGTGTGTGAGCGAGCGTGTGTGTGTGTGTGTGCATGTGTGAGCGAGTGTGTGTGTGTGTGCGTGTGTGAGCGAGTGTGTGTGTGCGTGTGTGAGCGAGTGTGTGTGAGCGAGTGTGTGTGTGTGTGAGCGAGTGTGTGTGTGTGTGAGCGAGTGTGTGTGTGTGCGTGTGTGAGCGAGTGTGTGTGTGTGTGTGCGTGTGTGAGCGAGTGTGTGTGTGCATGTGGGTGGATGGGTGGAGCGGTAGTGCAGTGGTAATCGTGCTGCGCCAGAGGTCGCAACCGGGTACCCGATACCCGTACCCTACCCGATACCCGGCTACCCGTACCCGGCCGGGTACGGGTACGGGTACGGGTAGGCCGTGAGTCACCGGCGAGTAACCGTTTGTCACTCATTTCCCAACGTCTTGTCTCTTCTCACAATTCAAGTTCCTAGAATCAACCCACCCGCGCCTGCAACATGGCTTCATCCCAGAGGTCGCAATCAGGTACCCGATACCCGTACCCTACCCGTACCCGGCCGGGTACGGGTAGGGTACGGGTACGGCCGGGTACGGGCACGGGTACCCGTTTGCGACCCTGGTGCGGCGGGGTACGGGTACGGGTAAGGAATCAAAACCCGTTTGCGACCTCTGTGCTGCGCTACGAACCCGACGATCCGAGATCGATTCCCGCTCACGGCCAACAACGGTTACGACAACCTGAACCGGTCCTGGGCCTCCTCTAGGTCGACTCAGCCTCATCGACACTCGGCGAGACAAAGGTGGCCGGGCGTGGTTCAGGCCTTCATCGGTGCTACTCGCTAACAGCTGGTGAGGTGTGGGTAGGGAGTAGCAGGGAGCAGCAGTAGGAAGGGCGAGGGGAGATGAGGAGATAGAGGTGGTTGTTTTAAGGCAGGAATGGAAGCAGGTCGGTGAAGATGATTGGTTCGTGCGCATTGGGAGTTTGTTCCATTCATTATCCCGAGGGATGCCTCTCACCGGGTCTCAAGACTGCTCTGCAAAGAGGAGCCCCCTGCGATGGGAATGGGTTTGAAAGATTGCACTCGTCGTGAAGCGGGAGAAATCCAGAGGCTTTAAACCCACAAGGGCAACACGTTAATAATAATAATCACCACGCAGGTTCGCGACATCGCTCGAACCGCTAAGTAAAGTTTGTGGACGTGGGGCACGGGGGGAGGTCAAGACCACGTTCCTCGGTCCACGTGGGCCGCGCGAGCCTCCAGACAGCAGCGGCACGAGGGGAGGGGGGCAGGGAGGTGATTTCTGCGCAGGATTTCTCATTTTTCACTGTCGGTTTATTCTTAGTTTTTTTTTTACTGCTCAGACGGCCTTATATGGCCGTCCGCGTGCGCGCGTCTGCCTTCGTTCAGGACGGGCCGTTGCTAACGGCACGATATTTACGCCATGGGCTGGGCACCACCACCACCACCAACAACAACAACAACCGCCAGCGCCCCCGTTGTTATCCTCCCCCACCTCCCCCGTTCCTCACGCTCACAATGGCCGGTGGAGGAAGATCTGGACCGAGATTTAATCCCCGTCGCGATTAAACCGTGGGTTCCCCGCATGCCGCGAGCTGATGGCGTTGAGCCACGTCGTCATGGCAACAGCATGCTAATTATAACGATACGTCTATTTTATCAAATAAAAAAATTAACTCAATTCAGCCAAATTCCAACTGCCAAGGAGGTGAATGCAATGCGACGTGCATCGGATGATTGACACGTGGTGAACCAGAGACAGAGAGCAGCATTAGCGAGCGGCTATTAAAGGGCTGCCGCTTGTGGAGAGATGTTAACTACCTCGCCAGGCGTACAGGAGGTCTTGGGTTCGATCTCGACACTGACGCCTGACTATTTGGAGTTTGCATGCTCTCACCGTGGTCGCGTGGATTTTTTCTCCAGGTCCTCCGGTTGTGTCCCTCCACATGTCGAATCTACATACGTTCAGATAATTTGTCTGCTATGAATTTACACGTGAAGATATGCCCCTTCGTTGAGGCATCATTTGAGGCCAGGTCGCTTCTGAAAAAGAGCTATACTGTATAGCTCAGTGGGCCTTACCTGGTAAAATATGATTCCTTTTCTAGTTTTTAGTCTAAGCATTCTGATTCTAATTTACCTCATCACTGCGGCAGCTCCCTTGCCGCTGTTGATCCACGCCATACGCACTAAGTCACTCGTTTAAGGCTAAGTCAACCTAGGAGTGGCCCCCGAAGAAGAAAGAAAAACCCACGTGAGCAAGATGATGACACGCTGCTGTGATCCAGCCCTGTGGAGGCAGGCGTTGGTGGATCACGTGAAGAGCTGCAAGACTCCCCAACCCGGCTGGGCTTGCGTGTGCAGAGCAGAAGGCAGTGGGTTCACAAACTCATCTCCATACGCGTGGTGGCTATATCAAGTTCAAGTTAATTTATTAGGTATAGCCCTGTGAGCCATTCGGCTCTTGAATCGGGTGCAACCGCAACAAAAAAAACAAAAACATGAACAAGAAAACATCTTAAAGTGAATCTGTGACTAAGTGCAAACTGAAAATCCAAGAAAAGACAGCAAAATATTGCAGAAAAAACACCGTACACCAACGCTGTGTGCAAAAATCCCAGTGGGATGCAAGTCAAACAACAACAACCACAAGACAACTTAGATTAAGGCCATCAGTCTTACTACGTATTACAACAAACAAACGTGGCCAAACCAGTAAACTTTTCGAAATCACAAAAATAAAGCAATGAAACAGTGATCATTTACAAAGGGAATACGTCAAACATCCCAATGTGCAGGAGCCTACCAACCCCTCCGATTAGCATGGTTGGCTCCGTACGGTTCGAAAGAATTTCAACATGCGTACATTCATAGCGAGAACGAGTAGCCAGGCTCAATGAGGCTTTTGCGGATTGATAAGAGGGCATTATACAGGTAAGAACAACAGGTTCCACACTGCCCACCAGGGATTATTTGTCTGTCTGTCGTGCATATTTGTCTGTCGTTCACGAATGCGCTGTCCAACCAAGTTCTTACCTACCCACTCCGAAGGAACGTGTTTATTAGAATTGCTGTTATGCTGTTATAGTATCATTAGTACAGTCGTATGTGTGCGTACCACTGCGGTGGCACACATTGCACTAACGAGCCTGGTGGGATCTGGGCACATTTCCCGCTGACGGCCAACGCCAGCGGTGAATGGCCGGACCGGTTCCCTGGGCTTCACCTAGGTCGACTCAGCCTCGAACGAGTGCTGCGCCTGGTCTGGTGTGTATAAAATACGAAGCGCTGGGGAGACAAAGGGGGGCATGCGTGGCGCTGGCCACGCCACCACCCCGTGCACCGCACAGGCCTTCGTGGAAAGGCTCCGTCCGCTACTGTACACGCAACCAGCAACTTGACCCAACAGTCTGTGCAGCCTCATTGTTTTTGTCGGGATCTTTGCCATTGTATCATGACACACCCACTGACCCAAAATAATAAAAAAAAATTAACCCGTAAAAACAAAGTTTTTCACTATAAATCCTTTATATGCGTGGCGGCTAGAGTCCTCTCGTTCTCTGGCTTGAGATGGCTGCCACCTATGAGTCAGATGATTGCATGCCACCATTAAGCAATTGGTAATTAAATAAATAAAAAATATCCTAAAAAGTGTACAATTTTGGAAAAAAAATGTTCACGAACATTAATTGTCACGCACAACGGAGTCTGTGTGGAAAATGTCAGCTCGATTGGATCACGGGAAGTGGCTTAAAAAACTACCGAAAGATTTGCACGGTCGTAAGCAAGCAAGCAAGCGCGCAAGTGAACTTAATATAAAGGATTTAAAAACACAGATTCCGCCCCCCGCCCCCCCGTATAGCCTTCAACTGACTAGGGGCAAGTGCTGTTAGCAAGCGTCTGTAAAGGCCGGCACGGCACACGGCGGGACGCGAGTGGGTAGCTGACACAGTGGCTCGGACGCCTTTGTCTCCCCGATGGTGATGTCCAATTCGCATTGCGGCAGGTTCTCGTTCAAGGCTGATTCGACCTAAGAGAGGCCGAGAACCGGTGCGGTGAACGAGAATCGAACTCGGGCTGCCGGGTTCGCAGCGCGACGCGCCGTTCGCTGCACCACCACTCCAAAGACGAAGATCCCCCTTATAGCCTTAACAGACTGTAGGGGCCAAGTGCTGTTAGTGAGCACCTATGAAGGCCGGCAAGGCACACGAAGGGGTGGGGGGCCAACAACACGCCCGGGCCGCCAGAACCGGCCCTAGACCTTTGGGGGCCCTAAGCAAAATTTGGTTTGAGGCCCCTTTGATGTATGATTCTTTTCACCCACTCGCTAGCAGTGACTCTAGGGGGCCCTCTGCTGGCCACGGGGCCCTTTGCAATTGCAAGGGTCGCTTAGTGGCTGGGCCGGCTCTGCGGGCCGCCTTTGTCTCCCCGAGCGCTGATGTTTTACGGGCACCCCCCATCGTATCGCATTCATCGCCGACGTTCGCCGCGAGCGGCCATCGAACTCGGGAGGGGGTGTCCGGGAGCTTTCGAGGCGCAGCGGTGTGCGCCAAACCCCACCGCCACCCCCCCCCCCGCACCACACATCACCACCACCACCACCAAGCCATGCTTGCGCGCGCACACCCGTGACACACGTTGCTGGAAGCACGCACGCACGCACGACTGCCTTGCATGGCGAGCGAGCGAGCGAAGCGAAGGAGGATGAGGAGGAGGGGTGGGGGGGGAGGCGGGGAGCATGCGGTTATTGTTAACGCCAGAGCTTGGCGGTTCCTGCGCCCTGGTGCTGGGAAGAGAGGAAAGCGAGAGAGCCTTGAATAGCTGCAGCGGTGCACTGCGCTGCCTAAATATGGCTATAATCCCAGGCCACGGCTTACATGTGGTGTGCCGCGTGTTTACTCTGTCCCCAATTCCTCCGCCTCTGCTGCCATAAGACAAAAAAAATTCTGCCCAATCCCCCCACCCCACCGCCACCCACCCACCACCCACCACCAAAGCATCTCGTCGACTCCGCGCATGCACGGCACTGACAGATGCGCACGCCGTGTAACGCCGTGTTAACGCGCGCACGTACGCACCGGTAGGTGACGAGTGAGAAGACAGATCAAAGGCAGAGGTCCCCGTTCGCCCGTATAGCCTTGGACAGGCTGCTGTGGCGAGTGCTGTTAGCGAGCACCTATGAAGGCCGACACGGCTCGGTTGGCATGGTTCGCGCCACGCCCGTCAGCCTTTGTCTCCCTCGACTCGATTGTCTACCACAACGCACCAGGGTACTCATTCGAGGCTGAGTCGACCTAAGGGGAGGCCCAGGACCGGTTCAGATTAATCGTCACTGGTGTTGACCGCGAGCACGAATCGGAAATTCGGGCGCGCCGGGTTCGTAGCGCGGCGCGCTAACCGCTGCGCCACCGCTCCCCCACGCCGAAGAGACCACGTGCGCATACACACATACAGAACACACGTGCGCATACACACATACAGAACACACGTGCGCTGCACATGTGCCGAGACACACGTGTGATTTGTGCGTGCAATGGAGAATGCACGCACAAGCGCACAGGCGTGGCACCCGCATCATGTACAATGTCAATGTCTTCATAGAATGCCGGCTGACAGCACCTTGCCCTGTCGACTGCGCAGGCTACACGGCGCGGTGGGGGTCGGTGGGAGAACCTTTGTCTTTGTAATATTACACAACGCACACACAGACCCACACACAGACAAAGATCCCCCGTATAGCCTGAACCGGACTGTTGGGGCAAGTGCTGTCAATGAGCAGCACCTATGAAGGCCGGCACTGTGGCACACGAGGGGGTTTTGGGTGGCCAGCAACCACGCCCGACCGCCTTTGTCTCCCCAGTGGTGATGTTTACACACCGCACCAGGTGCTCGATTGAGGATGAGTCAACGCGCACACTGACCCTCGTCATCAATCATCCGTGGTCAGCCTATCCACTGCTGGATGAGGCAATCGCCATCATCCAATCGCTGACGGCCTCCTCCTGCTCATCAGCCCCGTTCTATCGACTGCTGGAAGAATGTTTGCTCTTTATTCTCATCAACCGTGGTCTATCCAGCCCTGGATGAAGGCCTCCCCCATCATCGTCATCAGCCAGAGTCAATCTAACGCTGGTTGAAGGCTTGCTCACACCCATCATCACGATCATCATCAATCATGGATTATCCACTGCTTAATGACGCCCTCCACATCACCATTATCATCAGCAGCTGAGGTCTATGTAACGTTGGATGAAGGCTTGATCACACCCATCATCACCATCATCATCAACCATGGTGTATCCACTGCTTAATGACGCCCTCCACATCACCATTATCATCAGCAGCTGCGGTCTATGTGACGCTGGATGAAGGCTTGATCACACCCATCATCACGATCATCATCAACCTTGGTGTATCTACTGCTTAATGACGCCCTCCACATCACCATTATCATCAGCAGCTGAGGTCTATCTAATGCCAGATGAAAGCCTCCATCACACCCATCATCATCACGATCATAAACCTTGGTCTATCCACTGCTGAACTACTGCCCCCCCCCACCACCGACGCCATCACCTCCACTCATCCCGAGTCTGACACCCAATCGCTTGCGGTCAATGACGCGGCGCTACAAAAATGTTATCGTAACCTGCGGCCGGCGGCAGCGGCATGCTGTCAACCCCACCCCCCGCTCCTCTGAACGCAGGAGAGAGGCACCGCTGAACTGTTATGGACGGGGGGCAGTCTTGAAGCTCGGGGGGAGAGGAGGGGTGCTTGCAAGCGTTCACGTTCGCTCTTAAAACCAAACTCAACTTTAAAACATTTTTGTTTCTTGACCAGGCAGGGCCCACTCAGCTATGTAGCTCTTTTTCAGAGGCGACATAAGACGCGCATCTGCGGCCGTCTGGAACGCTCTTCCGATATTGAGAAGCCGCTGGAGCTATGCACTTTTAAATCTCGATTGAAAAGCCGTTAAGAACTGTTTTAAGCGTTTAGTTTGTTGTCCTTCCTACCGCACCCCCGATTAGCTAAGATATGGCCACAAATGACAGCTCAACAAAGTGGCTTATCGCGTGGGAATTTATAACAGCCAAATACTCTAAACGCTTGATGATGATGATGATTCTAAATGTGGAGTGGAAAAACCGGAGGAGCGGGAGAAAAATCCACGCGACCACGGGGAGAGAAACACGCAAACTCCAAGGGTCAGGGTCGGAATCGAACCCACGACCTCCTGCATACCAGGCGAGGTAGTTAACATCTCGACACCGTTTTGGTACCAGGTCCAATGGATCATATCGCGTGTGCTTGGATCGTTGTAAATCCACTACTGAATGAGGGCCTCCCCACGCCGTGCCCGATGATCATAACGATCAGAGTAATATTTCGATGTAAAGCTTTCGTGACTGCAGGGATTCATCTTCTTGGTTCTTTCGGTAAAGTCACGTAGAATGTAAATAATAAAATAATAAAAATTAATTCCCCATAAATATGCTAAATTCCTCTTGATATGCAAATTTTTTTGTCAAGGCGCTCTTCGCCCCTCCATCCCAGCTTAAATAGTCGTTCCAAGCCTGGGGCGTGTCATTCAGACTCTGTCTTCTCGACAGACCTGTCCTCCACCTGAGGACGGCTGCTTGCGTTGTGGCCCAAACGTCGTGAGGATCAGAGCAATGATGAGGGTGATGATATCCGCGCAGTGGTGGTGGCTGAACTGCTGCACGTGTCTGCCTGTAGTTCAGCACTGCGTAAGCAACAGCGAGTGTTGGTGGATAAGCGAGCACACACGTGATGCGACACTCCCTTCACCGTGAGCGTCCGGGATGTGCCGACACTGTGGGTCGCCAGGAGAAAGCGGTTGAGCAAAATGAGGACTCGGCACTTTGTTCATTTAATTATGTTATATATTTTTTATTTTATTATTTCCCTTCTATGTGACTTTACCGAACGAAATTTCGATTTAAAGCTTTCGTGACTGCAGGGATTCATCTTCTTGGTTCTTTCGGTAAAGTCACGTACCGAAAGAACCAAGAAGATAACATTTTTACTTCCGTTTATTCGAGACCCCACGGGGTCCCGCCATGAGTTGAAATTATTGATGGCGATAATTATTAATGTTACGATGCCTTTTTGACACAAGATTGAACCCACGGGTCAGAATACTCTCAGCAGGCCTCACACTCGCCCCGCTGCCAAGGCTTTGGGCGAAGCTCGCAGAGAGAGCCACGCTAAAACGACAATAAACACAACTCGTCATTGACGTGAACAGATTTAATGATCTCCCTAATTATTTGGTTATATTTAACCTCTACTGTCGCTAAACACGATCACTCCGATTTATTTGTTTAAGGCATTCAAACATTCTCTCGGACTTTTTTTTTTCAAAAAGATCACCAATTATTGAATTTCCTCCTGTCTGTTTTTAGTTTTTTGGGAAAAGATTGGGTCCCGAACAAGATTCTGTTTAATGAAAAGTGCGTTTTTGTTTTCTCTTTAAACAAGTCTACGTCAGTTGAACACGTCGTAGGCTTCCGAGACCAATATTATCCACAATGGAGAGTTTTTTTGCGGGTTAGATCACGTAAATATAAACCCGCCACCACCCGACACAGCCAAGGAGTGAGGTTTGTCATGGAAACAAAACTTGCCAATTCGTTACTAGTTCAGCACAACGTGGTGCTGGAGAGATTACCCACAGCATTTACAATTGTAAAAGTTGTGGGTAACGAATTGGCGTGTTTTGAACTTCTTTCGGACCGTACATAGCCAACCGTGCTAATTGGAGGTGCTGGGGGAAGGACAACAAACTAAACACAAAAAGCAGTTCTAAGGAAATACGTTTTCAATATAGAAAAAAAAACACTCTATGCTGTGCTGGGAGCGCCGAAAATGTAAAACTTGTGTAGCTATAACAGAGGTCGCAACCGGGTACCCGATACCTGTACCTTACCCGATACCCGGCTACCCGTTTGCGACCCTGGTGCGGCCGGTTACAGGTAGGCCGTGAGTCACTGGTGAGTCACCGTTTGTCACTAATTTCTCAACGTCTTGTCTCTTCTCACAATTCAAGTTCCTAGAATCAACCCACCCGCGCCTGCAACATGGCTTCATTCCAGAGGTCGCAATCAGGTACCCGACACCCGTACCCTACCCGTACCCAGCCGGGTACGGTTACGGGTACCCGTTTGCGACCCTGGTGCGGCCGGGTACGGGTACGGGTAAGGAATCAAAACCCGTTTGCGACCTCTGAGCTATAAGCAGAGACTAGGCAAATTCCAGCTGTCTAAACCATCTCGAGCATCATTGTAATTTACGACTCTCACTCACGGCCACCTCCTTAAGTCGTGAAGACGGTCAATGCTGACGAGACCCAGACAGTCGAAACTGCTCCACAGTGCGCCTTGCTTAAGCAGCTGCGAGTTTGTAACATTCGCGTGGAAAAGCCACACAGGCCGACGGTATAAAGCATGCGTATGAAATGTGGACGCGCAGAAACCGAGCTTAGCTTATATATGCTCTCACCCGTACACGGTAGATATACAGAGCAGTTATATTTGTTAACATGAGCCGTTAAGGACGGGCCTGTTAGCGAGCGCCTGTTACGAAGACTTCGGTGAAGGAGATGATGTTACATGCACGCTCCCCCAGAAGTTCAAGTTCATTATTAGGTATGGCCCTGTGAGCCATTCGGCTCTTGAATCGGGTGCAACCGCAACAAACAAAAAACAAAAACACGAACAAAAAACATCTTAAAGTGAATATGTGACTGAGTGCAAACAGAAAATCCAAGAAAAGACAGCAAAACATTGCAGAAAAAAATCACCGTACACCAACGCTGTGTGCAAAAATCCCAGTGGGATGCAAGTCAAACAACAACAACAACCACAAGACAACTTAGATTAAGGCCATCAGTCTAACTCTGTACTACAACAAAGAAACATGGCTAAACCAATACACTTTTCGAAATCACAAAAATAGAAAGCTGCATGAGCGTGAATCCGGCCCCGCGATTCCCCCTAGGTTGACTCCGTCTCAAATCGGCACCTGCTTTGAGATTGCTATATTAAGACGAACTGCTCACGGCAATACACATGACCGACAAGACCGTGCATTCAAATTCAATTTGCACGAGATGACGCGCGTACACGGGTAGACATGCGCGTACCCGCGCGCGATTTTAATGGTATGCGAGAAATATAAAAGAATGAAAATACATGTTAAAAAAAAATATGTATATAAATAAATACACCTCCAGCCCTGTCTGTCATAGTCTGATTTGTATGCGGCACGGATCTCGGGAGTTTTGGACGACACGACGGATTGGGGATGGGGAGGGAGGGTGGGGGGGCACGGGGCTATGGGGGGGGGGGGGGGGGGGTGGGGGGGGGGGAAGGCATCAGCAGCAGCAGCACTTTGCACAGAAACTACACTGCACGGTGTACCTGGCGCTTGATAATTGTTTTTTTACCCTTCTATCTGGCAACAAAACTGACACCTTTTTTACAAGGAGTCATGTTTACATAGACCACAATACCTGTAGTTATAATGCAAACAAAAAACATAACTTTGATAATGTGCACTGTCCTTGAAGTTGATTGGTCCACACCCGAGACAGCTTTCCTTAGAGCCTAGTCTCACATGGGTTGGACCAGATGACGCCTTTTGGCGTCTCGGGTGTGGACCAATCAATTTCAAGGACAGTGTATACATTATCAGAGTTGTTTTTTTTGGTTTGCACTCCGACCGCAGGTATTGCGGTCAATGCAAACATGACTCCTTGTAAAAAAAGGTGTCAATTTTGTTGCCAGATAGAAGGGTAAAAAAACAATTATCATATTGTTTTACTGGCAAATGAGGTTCCAATGCTGTAAATATCTGGCGCTTGTAGTAATTCAGGCCTCTTCTCTCCAGGCTGGGAGTCTCGCAGAGCAGCGCGGTCCGCCGCCGTGTTGGAGGACGGCCGACGGAAGCGGACACTACAGAGCTACCTCCGAGGTCCTCTCGAGTGCCATCTGGTTCACTACGCACGGGGGTTGAGGCCAGTACTTTCTCACGCGACGGTTCCGGCCGCTATTTCAATTGTCAGAGCTGGAATTTAACCAACTTGAACAAAGCGGGTTGGTTTCTTCCTGCAATCGTTGGTGACCATTAACTAGCTACACTGGAGATCCCCGTTTGATCACAACTCAGTCTCTGTGAGTCTATGGGTGACTATGGACGTCTGTGAAAAAGAGCTTCATAGCTCATCGGATTGCTCCAGGTTGAATAAATAAAGATTCTGATTCTAATAAAGATTCTGATGCAAAAACCCATCAGTCTCTACGTGAGTCTACGGGTCTCCGTGTAAGTCCTTGCTGCTTAACGCCCAGCTTATATATATGCTCCAGGCACATGTGCTGTTTCATTCAGACGCTGTCGCCTCGACATACTTGGTTTCACCTGAAGACGGCTGCTTGCGTTGTGCCCGAAACGTCGTGAGAATTATTTTATTGTTTATTTTTATTATTTTATTACTTCCCTTCTACGTGACTTTACCGAAAGAACCAAGAAGATGAATCCCTGCAGTCACGAAAGCTTTAAATCGAAATTTCACTCCACTAGAGAACCCAGTTTAACCACGGGCAGCTGAAACCTGGATTGGAACCCAGGGACCACAGCGTTGCCAGCTACAGCGCCCTGTCATCCGAGCCGCCAGGCCAACCAACTATTGACGCTTTGTTCGCCGCGTGATGTCAGCGATCGCCCGGCCAACGCTTCCCTCTTCCTCCTCCTCCTCCTCACTCACTCGCTCGCACAGCGGAGCTCTGTCCGGTGCTTCCGTTGCAAATTATTATTTTTTTTTTTTAAAAGGAGACAAGAGATGCCCTCCGCTCTAGAATCCTTTAACAAACAAAATCCATTCTGAAGGAGAAAAAAAGAGAATCCACCGCAGAGAGAGAGAGAGAGAGCGAGAGAGGCAAATGAATGTTAAGAGGCCAACCAACCGCGTGCGTGTCTTGGCGCTCGACGTGAGCGTCTCCACGGCGACGGGTCGCTTGCGGATGAACAAGAAGATCGTTTGTGTCGCCCCAACGCACTCGGCTCGGCGGCGTCCTGGGACATTGCCATTTAGCGCCGTCCAAACGCAGCGTGTGGCTGGGTAGTGGAGTGTGTGGGTAGTGGAGTGTGTGGGTAGTGGAGTGAGTGGCTGGGTAGTGGAGTGTGTGGCTGGGTAGTGGAGCGTGTGGCTGGGTAGTGAAGTGTGTGGGTAGTGGAGTGTGTGGGTAGTGGAGTGTGTGGGTAGTGGAGTGTGTGGGTAGTGGAGTG
>JAAXLI020001403.1:39281-52979 GCA_014621495.2 Entosphenus tridentatus | reverse complement strand
CGACACGCAACTCACGGATTCTTCTTACTGGGACAAAAAAAACATTTCTCTGAGACTGAACTAAAAAAAGCAAAACTTACATCACGCGAGTGAGAAGAGTTTTCAAAAAGTTATGAAACGAAGTCCATCAAATTATCTTGATGAAACACAGGATTTGGTCGTGAATATTGTATATATGTGTATAAAAAAAACTTACAAAATCCGAGGTTAAAGTCGACAGATTTAGCCTTGCTCATCGGCATCAGCGCCACGGGATCAAGTTCCCTTCTCATTATAACGAGCCTCAAAACTTCGCCCCGTGCGATGAAAATGACTCGCAGAGAGCGCCGCCGTGACGGGCAGACGGAGCCACAGGCAGGACAAGCTTCTTGGTAATTACAACGAGTTCAATTTTCTACGGCGCCACCGCTGCACAGCATGCGCTCGCATTCGAAGAGAGAGAGAGAGAGAAGACGACTTAGAGGCGCGAGGAGAAACCACAGACGAGCGGGGAAAACAGCAGCTAGGCGGTGATTGCACCAAGCTCTGCGGTCCTCTACATATCCACGTGCTATCAGCCAAATCGTGGGAGAAAGGAAAGAAAGACACCTGGGCACCTGGAGAGGAGAAAAAAAACCACGCGTGCGAGGGGGGAACACTATATCCCGTACAGACGGAACAGGCTGAGTGCGCACGCTCTGCTGTACTGCCGTCTGCTGGCAGAGCCAGGGCACGGGGCATCTCCGTGACGCCCCACGGCAAGGCAGTTTCGCAACATCTGTGTGTGTGATCCACCAACCCCCATCGCGGCCACCACAGTTCTGGATCGCGGGCAGCCCACGTGCAGCAGCGTAGCCACCACCGCCGGACTTCAAGGTATTCCTTGCCGGGCTGTCTACGGTCATCACACGAGACTTGCAATCCAGGGGACGCCGATTCAATGCTACGATTCTCAAATGCCAAACCCCCGGCTGCCTCCAGGAGAAACGGCCGCACCGCAGTTCGGCAGATCGGCAGTGCGTCGCACGTGGTGGGGTGAAGTGTGGGTACCTACACCCCCCCCCGCTCGCCTCTTCCCATGCTGTACATCTGACCAGAGTGGGAAGAGTAGACCACAATACCTGGTAGAGCTCGCCAGCGTGGTGGGGGGCGGGGAGGTCGGAGAGTGGGGGGGCTTCCGCAAACTCAGAGCCTACCGCCACGGGGGATCCACTCCTCGGCTCGCCGTAAACACATCGCTCAGCACGAGTGTGTGCGTGTGTGAGCGAGTGTGTGTGTGCGTGTGTGAGCGAGTGTGTGTGTGTGTGTGCGTGTGTGAGCGAGTGTGTGTGTGTGCGTGTGTGAGCTAGTGTGTGTGTGTGCGTGTGTGAGCGAGTGTGTGTGTGTGCGTGTGTGAGCGAGTGTGTGTGTGTGTGTGCGTGTGTGAGCGAGTGTGTGTGTGTGTGTGTGCGTGTGTGAGCGAGCGTGTGTGTGTGTGTGTGCATGTGTGAGCGAGTGTGTGTGTGTGTGTGTGCGTGTGTGAGCGAGTGTGTGTGTGCGTGTGTGAGCGAGTGTGTGTGTGAGCGAGTGTGTGTGTGTGTGAGCGAGTGTGTGTGTGTGTGAGCGAGTGTGTGTGTGTGCGTGTGTGAGCGAGTGTGTGTGTGTGTGTGCGTGTGTGAGCGAGTGTGTGTGTGCATGTGGGTGGATGGGTGGAGCGGTAGTGCAGTGGTAATCGTGCTGCGCCAGAGGTCGCAACCGGGTACCCGATACCCGTACCCTACCCGATACCCGGCTACCCGTACCCGGCCGGGTACGGGTACGGGTAGGCCGTGAGTCACCGGCGAGTAACCGTTTGTCACTCATTTCCCAACGTCTTGTCTCTTCTCACAATTCAAGTTCCTAGAATCAACCCACCCGCGCCTGCAACATGGCTTCATCCCAGAGGTCGCAATCAGGTACCCGATACCCGTACCCTACCCGTACCCGGCCGGGTACGGGTAGGGTACGGGTACGGCCGGGTACGGGCACGGGTACCCGTTTGCGACCCTGGTGCGGCGGGGTACGGGTACGGGTAAGGAATCAAAACCCGTTAGCGACCTCTGTGCTGCGCTACGAACCCGACGATCCGAGATCGATTCCCGCTCACGGCCAACAACGGTTACGACAACCTGAACCGGTCCTGGGCCTCCTCTAGGTCGACTCAGCCTCATCGACACTCGGCGAGACAAAGGTGGCCGGGCGTGGTTCAGGCCTTCATCGGTGCTACTCGCTAACAGCTGGTGAGGTGTGGGTAGGGAGTAGCAGGGAGCAGCAGTAGGAAGGGCGAGGGGAGATGAGGAGATGGAGGTGGTTGTTTTAAGGCAGGAATGGAAGCAGGTCGGTGAAGATGATTGGTTCGTGCGCATTGGGAGTTTGTTCCATTCATTATCCCGAGGGACGCCTCTCACCGGGTCTCAAGACTGCTCTGCAAAGAGGAGCCCCCCTGCGATGGGGATGGGTTTGAAAGATTGCACTCGTCGTGAAGCGGGAGAAATCCAGAGGCTTTAAACCTACAAGGGCAACACGTTAATAATAATAATCACCACGCAGGTTCGCGACATCGCTCGAACCGCTAAGTAAAGTTTGTGGACGTGGGGCACGGGGGGAGGTCAAGACCACGTTCCTCGGTCCACGTGGGCCGCGCGAGCCTCCAGACAGCAGCGGCACGAGGGGAGGGGGGCAGGGAGGTGATTTCTGCGCAGGATTTCTCATTTTTCACGGTCGGTTTATTCTTAGTTTTTTTTTTACTGCTCAGACGGCCTTATATGGCCGTCCGCGTGCGCGCGTCTGCCTTCGTTCAGGACGGGCCGTTGCTAACGGCACGATATTTACGCCATGGGCTGGGCACCACCACCACCAACAACAACAACAACCGCCAGCGCCCCCGTTGTTATCCTCCCCCACCTCCCCCGTTCCTCACGCTCACAATGGCCGGTGGAGGAAGATCTGGACCGAGATTTAATCCCCGTCGCGATTAAACCGTGGGTTCCCCGCATGCCGCGAGCTGATGGCGTTGAGCCACGTCGTCATGGCAACAGCATGCTAATTATAACGATACGTCTATTTTATCAAATAAAAAAATTAACTCAATTAAGCCAAATTCCAACTGCCAAGGAGGTGAATGCAATGCGACGTGCATCGGATGATTGACACGTGGTGAACCAGAGACAGAGAGCAGCATTAGCGAGCGGCTATTAAAGGGCTGCCGCTTGTGGAGAGATGTTAACTACCTCGCCAGGCGTACAGGAGGTCTTGGGTTCGATCTCGACACTGACGCCTGACTATTTGGAGTTTGCATGCTCTCACCGTGGTCGCGTGGATTTTTTCTCCAGGTCCTCCGGTTGTGTCCCTCCACATGTCGAATCTACATACGTTCAGATAATTTGTCTGCTATGAATTTACACGTGAAGATATGCCCCTTCGTTGAGGCATCATTTGAGGCCAGGTCGCTTCTGAAAAAGAGCTATACTGTATAGCTCAGTGGGCCTTACCTGGTAAAATATGATTCCTTTTCTAGTTTTTAGTCTAAGCATTCTGATTCTAATTTACCTCATCACTGCGGCAGCTCCCTTGCCGCTGTTGATCCACGCCATACGCACTAAGTCACTCGTTTAAGGCTAAGTCAACCTAGGAGTGGCCCCCGAAGAAGAAAGAAAAACCCACGTGAGCAAGATGATGACACGCTGCTGTGATCCAGCCCTGTGGAGGCAGGCGTTGGTGGATCACGTGAAGAGCTGCAAGACTCCCCAACCCGGCTGGGCTTGCGTGTGCAGAGCAGAAGGCAGTGGGTTCACAAACTCATCTCCATACGCGTGGTGGCTATATCAAGTTCAAGTTAATTTATTAGGTATAGCCCTGTGAGCCATTCGGCTCTTGAATCGGGTGCAACCGCAACAAAAAAAACAAAAACATGAACAAGAAAACATCTTAAAGTGAATCTGTGACTAAGTGCAAACTGAAAATCCAAGAAAAGACAGCAAAATATTGCAGAAAAAACACCGTACACCAACGCTGTGTGCAAAAATCCCAGTGGGATGCAAGTCAAACAACAACAACCACAAGACAACTTAGATTAAGGCCATCAGTCTTACTACGTATTACAACAAACAAACGTGGCCAAACCAGTAAACTTTTCGAAATCACAAAAATAAAGCAATGAAACAGTGATCATTTACAAAGGGAATACGTCAAACATCCCAATGTGCAGGAGCCTACCAACCCCTCCGATTAGCATGGTTGGCTCCGTACGGTTCGAAAGAATTTCAACATGCGTACATTCATAGCGAGAACGAGTAGCCAGGCTCAATGAGGCTTTTGCGGATTGATAAGAGGGCATTATACAGGTAGGAACAATAGGTTCCACACTGCCCACCAGGGATTATTTGTCTGTCTGTCGTGCATATTTGTCTGTCGTTCACGAATGCGCTGTCCAACCAAGTTCTTACCTACCCACTCCGAAGGAACGTGTTTATTAGAATTGCTGTTATGCTGTTATAGTATCATTAGTACAGTCGTATGTGTGCGTACCACTGCGGTGGCACACATTGCACTAACGAACCTGGTGGGATCTGGGCACATTTCCCGCTGACGGCCAACGGCAGCGGTGAATGGCCGGACCGGTTCCCTGGGCTTCACCTAGGTCGACTCAGCCTCAAACGAGTGCTGCGCCTGGTCTGGTGTGTATAAAATACGAAGTGCTGGGGAGACAAAGGGGGGCATGCGTGGCGCTGGCCACGCCACCACCCCGTGCACCGCACAGGCCTTCGTGGAAAGGCTCCGTCCGCTACTGTACACGCAACCAGCAACTTGACCCAACAGTCTGTGCAGCCTCATTGTTTTTGTCGGGATCTTTGCCATTGTATCATGACACACCCACTGACCAAAAATGATAAAAAAAATTAACCCGTAAAAACAAAGTTTTTCACTATAAATCCTTTATATGCGTGACGGCTAGAGTCCTCTCGTTCTCTGGCTTGAGATGGCTACCACCTATGAGTCAGATGATTGCATGCCACCATTAAGCAATTGGTAATTAAATAAATAAAAAATATCCTAAAAAGTGTACAATTTTGGAAAAAAAATGTTCACGAACATTAATTGTCACGCACAACGGAGTCTGTGTGGAAAATGTCAGCTCGATTGGATCACGGGAAGTGGCTTAAAAAACGACCGAAAGATTTGCACGGTCGTAAGCAAGCAAGCAAGCGCGCAAGTGAACTTAATATAAAGGATTTAAAAACACAGATTCCGCCCCCCGCCCCCCCGTATAGCCTTCAACTGACTAGGGGCAAGTGCTGTTAGCAAGCGTCTGTAAAGGCCGGCACGGCACACGGCGGGACGCGAGTGGGTAGCTGACACAGTGGCTCGGACGCCTTTGTCTCCCCGATGGTGATGTCCAATTCGCATTGCGGCAGGTTCTCGTTCAAGGCTGATTCGACCTAAGAGAGGCCGAGAACCGGTGCGGTGAACGAGAATCGAACTCGGGCTGCCGGGTTCGCAGCGCGACGCGCCGTTCGCTGCACCACCACTCCAAAGACGAAGATCCCCCTTAGAGCCTTAACAGACTGTAGGGGCCAAGTGCTGTTAGTGAGCACCTATGAAGGCCGGCAAGGCACACGAAGGGGTGGGGGGCCAACAACACGCCCGGGCCGCCAGAACCGGCCCTAGACCTTTGGGGGCCCTAAGCAAAATTTGGTTTGAGGCCCCTTTGATGTATGATTCTTTTCACCCACTCGCTAGCAGTGACTCTAGGGGGCCCTCTGCTGGCCACGGGGCCCTTTGCAATTGCAAGGGTCGCTTAGTGGCTGGGCCGGCTCTGCGGGCCGCCTTTGTCTCCCCGAGCGCTGATGTTTTACGGGCACCCCCCATCGTATCGCATTCATCGCCGACGTTCGCCGCGAGCGGCCATCGAACTCGGGAGGGGGTGTCCGGGAGCTTTCGAGGCGCAGCGGTGTGCGCCAAACCCCACCGCCACCCCCCCCCCCGCACCACACATCACCACCACCACCACCAAGCCATGCTTGCGCGCGCACACCCGTGACACACGTTGCTGGAAGCACGCACGCACGCACGACTGCCTTGCATGGCGAGCGAGCGAGCGAAGCGAAGGAGGATGAGGAGGAGGGGTGGGGGGGGAGGCGGGGAGCATGCGGTTATTGTTAACGCCAGAGCTTGGCGGTTCCTGCGCCCTGGTGCTGGGAAGAGAGGAAAGCGAGAGAGCCTTGAATAGCTGCAGCGGTGCACTGCGCTGCCTAAATATGGCTATAATCCCAGGCCACGGCTTACATGTGGTGTGCCGCGTGTTTACTCTGTCCCCAATTCCTCCGCCTCTGCTGCCATAAGACAAAAAAAATTCTGCCCAATCCCCCCACCCCACCGCCACCCACCCACCCACCCACCACCAAAGCATCTCGTCGACTCCGCGCATGCACGGCACTGACAGATGCGCACGCCGTGTAACGCCGTGTAACGCGCGCACGTACGCACCGGTAGGTGACGAGTGAGAAGACAGATCAAAGGCAGAGGTCCCCGTCCGCCCGTATAGCCTTGGACAGGCTGCTGTGGCGAGTGCTGTTAGCGAGCACCTATGAAGGCCGACACGGCTCGGTTGGCATGGTTCGCGCCACGCCCGTCAGCCTTTGTCTCCCTCGACTCGATTGTCTACCACAACGCACCAGGGTATTCATTCGAGGCTGAGTCGACCTAAGGGGAGGCCCAGGACCGGTTCAGATTAATCGTCACTGGTGTTGACCGCGAGCACGAATCGGAAATTCGGGCGCGCCGGGTTCGTAGCGCGGCGCGCTAACCGCTGCGCCACCGCTCCCCCACGCCGAAGAGACCACGTGCGCATACACACATACAGAACACACGTGCGCTGCACATGTGCCGAGACACACGTGTGATTTGTGCGTGCAATGGAGAATGCACGCACAAGCGCACAGGCGTGGCACCCGCATCATGTACAATGTCAATGTCTTCATAGAATGCCGGCTGACAGCACCTTGCCCTGTCGACTGCGCAGGCTACACGGCGCGGTGGGGGTCGGTGGGAGAACCTTTGTCTTTGTAATATTACACAACGCACACACAGACCCACACACAGACAAAGATCCCCCGTATAGCCTGAACCGGACTGTTGGGGCAAGTGCTGTCAATGAGCAGCACCTATGAAGGCCGGCACTGTGGCACACGAGGGGGTTTTGGGCGGCCAGCAACCACGCCCGGCCGCCTTTGTCTCCCCAGTGGTGATGTTTACACACCGCACCAGGTGCTCGATTGAGGATGAGTCAACGCGCACACTGACCCTCGTCATCAATCATCCGTGGTCAGCCTATCCACTGCTGGATGAGGCAATCGCCATCATCCAATCGCTGACGGCCTCCTCCTGCTCATCAGCCCCGTTCTATCGACTGCTGGATGAATGTTTGCTCTTTATTCTCATCAACCGTGGTCTATCCAGTGCTGGATGAAGGCCTCCCCCATCATCATCATCATCATCAGCCAGAGTCAATCTAACGCTGGATGAAGGCTTGCTCACACCCATCATCACGATCATCATCAATCATGGATTATCCACTGCTTAATGACGCCCTCCACATCACCATTATCATCAGCAGCTGAGGTCTATGTAACGTTGGATGAAGGCTTGATCACACCCATCATCACGATCATCATCAACCATGGTGTATCCACTGCTTAATGACGCCCTCCACATCACCATTATCATCAGCAGCTGCGGTCTATGTGACGCTGGATGAAGGCTTGATCACACCCATCATCACGATCATCATCAACCTTGGTGTATCTACTGCTTAATGACGCCCTCCACATCACCATTATCATCAGCAGCTGAGGTCTATCTAATGCCAGATGAAAGCCTCCATCACACCCATCATCATCACGATCATAAACCTTGGTCTATCCACTGCTGAACTACTGCCCCCCCCCCACCACCGACGCCATCACCTCCACTCATCCCGAGTCTGACACCCAATCGCTTGCGGTCAATGACGCGGCGCTACAAAAATGTTATCGTAACCTGCGGCCGGCGGCAGCGGCATGCTGTCAACCCCACCCCCCGCTCCTCTGAACGCAGGAGAGAGGCACCGCTGAACTGTTATGGACGGGGGGCAGTCTTGAAGCTCGGGGGGAGAGGAGGGGTGCTTGCAAGCGTTCACGTTCGCTCTTAAAACCAAACTCAACTTTAAAACATTTTTGTTTCTTGACCAGGCAGGGCCCACTCAGCTATGTAGCTCTTTTTCAGAGGCGACATAAGACGCGCATCTGCGGCCGTCTGGAACGCTCTTCCGATATTGAGAAGCCGCTGGAGCTATGCACTTTTAAATCTCGATTGAAAAGCCGTTAAGAACTGTTTTAAGCGTTTAGTTTGTTGTCCTTCCTACCGCACCCCCGATTAGCCAAGATATGGCCACAAACGACAGCTCAACAAAGTGGCTTATCGCGTGGGAATTTATAACAGCCAAATACTCTAAACGCTTGATGATGATGATGATGATTCTAAATGTGGAGTGGAAAAACCGGAGGAGCGGGAGAAAAATCCACGCGACCACGGGGAGAGAAACACGCAAACTCCAAGGGTCAAGGTCGGAATCGAACCCACGACCTCCTGCATACCAGGCGAGGTAGTTAACATCTCGACACCGTTTTGGTACCGGGTCCAATGGAACACATCGCGTGTGCTTGGATCGTTGTAAATCCACTGCTGAATGAGGGCCTCCCCATGCCGTGCCCGATAATCATAACGATCAGAGTAATATTTTGATGTAAAGCTTTCGTGACTGCAGGGATTTATCTTCTTGGTTCTTTCGGTAAAGTCACGTAGAATGTAAATAATAAAATAATAAAAATTAATTCCCCATAAATATGCTAAATTCCTCTTGATATGCAAATTTTTTTGTCAAGGCGCTCTTCGCCCCTCCATCCCAGCTTAAATAGTCGCTCCAAGCCTGGGGCGTGTCATTCAGACTCTGTCTTCTCGACAGACCTGTCCTCCACCTGAGGACGGTTGCTTGCGTTGTGGCCGAAACGTCGTGAAGATCAGAGCAATGATGAGGGTGATGATATCCGCGCAGTGGTGGTGGCTGAGCTGCTGCACGTGTCTGCCTGTAGTTCAGCACTGCGTAAGCAACAGCGAGTGTTGGTGGATAAGCGAGCACACACGTGATGCGACACTCCCTTCACCGTGAGCGTCCGGGATGTGCCGACACTGTGGGTCGCCAGGAGAAAGCGGTTGAGCAAAATGAGGACTCGGCACTTTGTTCATTTAATTATGTTATATATTTTTTATTTTATTATTTCCCTTCTATGTGACTTTACCGAACGAAATTTCGATTTAAAGCTTTCGTGACTGCAGGGATTCATCTTCTTGGTTCTTTCGGTAAAGTCACGTACCGAAAGAACCAAGAAGATAACATTTTTACTTCCGTTTATTCGAGACCCCACGGGGTCCCGCCATGAGTTGAAATTATTGATGGCGATAATTATTAATGTTACGATGCCTTTTTGACACAAGATTGAACCCACGGGTCAGAATACTCTCAGCAGGCCTCACACTCGCCCCGCTGTCAAGGCTTTGGGCGAAGCTCGCAGAGAGAGCCACGCTAAAACGACAATAAACACAACTCGTCATTGACGTGAACAGATTTAATGATCTCCCTAATTATTTGGTTATATTTAACCTCTACTGTCGCTAAACACGATCACTCCGATTTATTTGTTTAAGGCATTCAAACATTCTCTCGGACTTTTTTTTTTCAAAAAGATCACCAATTATTGAATTTCCTCCTGTCTGTTTTTAGTTTTTTGGGAAAAGATTGGGTCCCGAACAAGATTCTGTTTAATGAAAAGTGCGTTTTTGTTTTCTCTTTAAACAAGTCTACGTCAGTTGAACACGTCGTAGGCTTCCGAGACCAATATTATCCACAATGGAGAGTTCTTTTGCGGGTTAGATCACGTAAATATAAACCCGCCACCACTCCACACAGCCAAGGAGTGAGGTTTGTCATGTTAACAAAACTTGCCAATTCGTTACTAGTTCAGCACAACGTGGTGCTGGAGAGATTACCCACAGCATTTACAATTGTAAAAGTTGTGGGTAACGAATTGGCGTGTTTTGAACTTCTTTCGGACCGTACATAGCCAACCGTGCTAATTGGAGGTGCTGGGGGAAGGACAACAAACTAAGCACAAAAAGCAGTTCTAAGGAAATACGTTTTCAATATAGAAAAAAAACCACTCTATGCTGTGCTGGGAGCGCCGAAAATGTAAAACTTGTGTAGCTATAACAGAGGTCGCAACCGGGTACCCGATACCTGTACCTTACCCGATACCCGGCTACCCGTTTGCGACCCTGGTGCGGCCGGTTACAGGTAGGCCGTGAGTCACTGGTGAGTCACCGTTTGTCACTAATTTCTCAACGTCTTGTCTCTTCTCACAATTCAAGTTCCTAGAATCAACCCACCCGCGCCTGCAACATGGCTTCATTCCAGAGGTCGCAATCAGGTACCCGACACCCGTACCCTACCCGTACCCAGCCGGGTACGGTTACGGGTACCCGTTTGCGACCCTGGTGCGGCCGGGTACGGGTACGGGTAAGGAATCAAAACCCGTTTGCGACCTCTGAGCTATAAGCAGAGACTAGGCAAATTCCAGCTGTCTAAACCATCTCGAGCATCATTGTAATTTACGACTCTCACTCACGGCCACCTCCTTAAGTCGTGAAGCCGGTCAATGCTGACGAGACCCAGACAGTCGAAACTGCTCCACAGTGCGCCTTGCTTAAGCAGCTGCGAGTTTGTAACATTCGCGTGGAAAAGCCACACAGGCCGACGGTATAAAGCATGCGTATGAAATGTGGACGCGCAGAAACCGAGCTTAGCTTATATATGCTCTCACCCGTACACGGTAGATATACAGAGCAGTTATATTTGTTAACATGAGCCGTTAAGGACGGGCCTGTTAGCGAGCGCCTGTTACGAAGACTTCGGTGAAGGAGATGATGTTACATGCACGCTCCCCCAGAAGTTCAAGTTCATTATTAGGTATGGCCCTGTGAGCCATTCGGCTCTTGAATCGGGTGCAACCGCAACAAACAAAAAACAAAAACACGAACAAAAAACATCTTAAAGTGAATATGTGACTGAGTGCAAACAGAAAATCCAAGAAAAGACAGCAAAACATTGCAGAAAAAAATCACCGTACACCAACGCTGTGTGCAAAAATCCCAGTGGGATGCAAGTCAAACAACAACAACAACCACAAGACAACTTAGATTAAGGCCATCAGTCTAACTCTGTACTACAACAAACAAACATGGCTAAACCAATACACTTTTCGAAATCACCAAAATAGAAAGCTGCATGAGCGTGAATCCGGCCCCGCGATTCCCCCTAGGTTGACTCCGTCTCAAATCGGCACCTGCTTTGAGATTGCTATATTAAGACGAACTGCTCACGGCAATACACATGACCGACAAGACCGTGCATTCAAATTCAATTTGCACGAGATGACGCGCGTACACGGGTAGACATGCGCGTACCCGCGCGCGATTTTAATGGTATGCGAGAAATATAAAAGAATGAAAATACATGTTAAAAAAAAATATGTATATAAATAAATACACCTCCAGCCCTGTCTGTCATAGTCTGATTTGTATGCGGCACGGATCTCGGGAGTTTTGGACGACACGACGGATTGGGGATGGGGAGGGAGGGTGGGGGGGCACGGGGCTATGGGGGGGGGGGGGGGGGGGTGGGGGGGGGGGAAGGCATCAGCAGCAGCAGCACTTTGCACAGAAACTACACTGCACGGTGTACCTGGCGCTTGATAATTGTTTTTTTACCCTTCTATCTGGCAACAAAACTGACACCTTTTTTTACAAGGAGTCATGTTTACATAGACCACAATACCTGTAGTTATAATGCAAACAAAAAACATAACTTTGATAATGTGCACTGTCCTTGAAGTTGATTGGTCCACACCCGAGACAGCTTTCCTTAGAGCCTAGTCTCACATGGGTTGGACCAGATGACGCCTTTTGGCGTCTCGGGTGTGGACCAATCAATTTCAAGGACAGTGTATACATTATCAGAGTTGTTTTTTTTGGTTTGCACTCCGACCGCAGGTATTGCGGTCAATGCAAACATGACTCCTTGTAAAAAAAGGTGTCAGTTTTGTTGCCAGATAGAAGGGTAAAAAAACAATTATCATATTGTTTTACTGGCAAATGAGGTTCCAATGGTGTAAATATCTGGCGCTTGTAGTAATTCAGGCCTCTTCTCTCCAGGCTGGGAGTCTCGCAGAGCAGCGCGGTCCGCCGCCGTGTTGGAGGACGGCCGACGGAAGCGGACACTACAGAGCTACCTCCGAGGTCCTCTCGAGTGCCATCTGGTTCACTACGCACGGGGGTTGAGGCCGGTACTTTCTCACGCGACGGTTCCGGCCGCTATTTCAATTGTCAGAGCTGGAATTTAACCAACTTGAACAAAGCGGGTTGGTTTCTTCCTGCAATCGTTGGTGACCATTAACTAGCTACACTGGAGATCCCCGTTTGATCACAACTCAGTCTCTGTGAGTCTATGGGTGACTATGGACGTCTGTGAAAAAGAGCTTCATAGCTCATCGGATTGCTCCAGGTTGAATAAATAAAGATTCTGATTCTAATAAAGATTCTGATGCAAAAACCCATCAGTCTCTACGTGAGTCTATGGGTCTCCGTGTAAGTCCTTGCTGCTTAACGCCCAGCTTATATATATGCTCCAGGCACATGTGCTGTTTCATTCAGACGCTGTCGCCTCGACATACTTGGTTTCACCTGAAGACGGCTGCTTGCGTTGTGCCCGAAACGTCGTGAGAATTATTTTATTGTTTATTTTTATTATTTTATTACTTCCCTTCTACGTGACTTTACCGAAAGAACCAAGAAGATGAATCCCTGCAGTCACGAAAGCTTTAAATCGAAATTTCACTCCACTAGAGAACCCAGTTTAACCACGGGCAGCTGAAAACCTGGATTGGAACCCAGGGACCACAGCGTTGCCAGCTACAGCGCCCTGTCATCCGAGCCGCCCGGCCAACCAACTATTGACGCTTTGTTCGCCGCGTGATGTCAGCGATTGCCCGGCCAACGCTTCCCTCTTCCTCCTCCTCCTCCTCACTCACTCACTCGCTCGCACAGCGGAGCTCTGTCCGGTGCTTCCGTTGCAAATTAAATTTTTTTTTTAAAAAAGGAGACAAGAGATGCCCTCCGCTCTAGAATCCTTTAACAAACAAAATCCATTCTGAAGGAGAAAAAAAAGAATCCACCGCAGAGAGAGAGAGAGAGAGCGAGAGAGGCAAATGAATGTTAAGAGGCCTACCAACCGCGTGCGTGTCTTGGCGCTCGACGTGAGCGTCTCCACGGCGACGGGTCGCTTGCGGATGAACAAGAAGATCGTTTGTGTCGCCCCAACGCACTCGGCTCGGCGGCGTCCTGGGACATTGCCATTTAGCGCCGTCCAAACGCAGCGTGTGGCTGGGTAGTGGAGTGTGTGGGTAGTGGAGTGTGTGGGTAGTGGAGTGAGTGGCTGGGTAGTGGAGTGTGTGGCTGGGTAGTGGAGCGTGTGGCTGGGTAGTGAAGTGTGTGGGTAGTGGAGTGTGTGGGTAGTGGAGTGTGTGGGTAGTGGAGTGTGTGGGTAGTGGAGTG
>JAAXLI020001402.1:36479-53773 GCA_014621495.2 Entosphenus tridentatus | reverse complement strand
CCAGTGACCCGAGTTTGAATCTGGTCCTGGGCCTCCCATAGTTACAAGGTGCGGCGTGTTAACATCACCACTTGGGAGACTAAGGCGGTCAGACATGGTGGTGACCACCCATCCCCTCGTGTGCCGTGCCGGCCTTCATAGGTGCTCGCTAACAGCACTTGCTCCAACAGTCTGTTCAGGCTATACAGGTGGAGTGTACCAATCCAGAGATACTAGTAGGAGGCGCTATCTCTCTTGTTCATTCCGGCTCTCACAGATATAAGGAATAACTCCATATCGGGTCAGGACAGCCAACATGCATCCAGACCCACAGCTTGAAGAGGCGAAGATCACGATGACATCAGCATGACGAGTTCCATTCCCGATGGTAGCTGCCCCGACTGTGAGTCGGAGCTCGCCTTTTATTCTCCCCAGCGTGACCAGGCTCCGCCCTCGGCCACGCACCCTTCTGGATCCCCCAGAAGCCTCCGGGCTTGGCCCACGGGTCCAGCTGGTAGAAGGGGATGCTACCCCTAATTCCATTGTCGACCAATCTCCCAGTGCCAGCCGCTACATTGACTCTTTCAATGTCACTACATCACCCTCCCCCCCCCGTGAACAAAACAGCCGTGCTGGCTGACCTTTATACGTCATGCAGTGCAGTGGGACGATGAAACAACAATATCCACGCAACATTCGCAATGCATGGCAACAATCCAGCCCCCCAAAATAACAGCAACCGAACGACAAGTAGGGGTGGTCATCTGAACCGAACTGTCTTGGAATGGTCCATGTCACCGGCCCCTCACATGGGCCCAGCACGGGTCCTCCGGGGACCCTGGGGATAATCCGAGGATGGCCCAATGGGCGCGTTCCCTCCCAGGACAGAGATGGCGAAAGAAAAGAAGTGGGTGGCTCGTCCCGTCCACCCTGATCTGCCTGCGGGTGGCGCCGCCGGCAGTTCCATGGGCGTTAGGCCCTGGGATCCTGCAGATGGAGGCACAGAGCTTCGCCAAGGCGCATCATCCATAACCATACGTCCGGCTTCATTGGACACATCAAACACCCGGACATCAGATGGTGGAGATGACACGCCCTCATAAGGTAGAAAATAGGACTTCAGGTCGTGACAGGTGCACATACCAACGCCTGCGACCAACATAAATCTGCACGCACTGCGGCCTCCTCATCTCAATTACCTGCACCGGGCCCTGCCATGGTCAATGTAATTTAGGAGACGTGCCTAGAGGCACTTGGGGGCAATGCAGCCATGCCCTGTCCTCAGGCTTACACGGGTTTCCGGACTCCTTAAGCCCAGACAGTTTTTAATTCTCAGCCTGCCGCTTGGCCGAATTGCCACGAGACGCCTCCTGTGCTTTAGTCAACCACGTATGGGTGAGGCTCAAAGTCCCGGCACAGTGGCTCTCTTCTTGCTCGGCTCAATATTTAACTGGGCTTCCATGGATGGGGGTCACACTCTCTCCATACATTAAAAAACCGGGGAGAACCCGGTAGAGGCATAAGGGGCCATCCTATAGTCCACAAGAACCCCCGGAACGTGTAGGTCCCAATCAGACTATGTCTCATTGACTCGTTGGCACAACATGGACGTAAGAGTTATATGTAAACGCTCTACCATTCCGTCAGTCTGGTGATGGTAGGGCGAAGTTCGAATTTTCTTAAAACCCAACTAATCACATACCTCTTGCAACAATTTCGAAGAAAAATTTCGACCTTGGTCCGTAAGGAGGCGTTCCGGGGCCCCTTTATCCAACACGTAACCATGCAGGAACGCGTCCGTAATGGGGCCATGCCACCGGCCACCACGACAGGTACTCGACCCCGACCATAAATTATTTATTTCCCCTCGGAGTGGTGGGAAATGGCCCAACGATGTCGAGGGCAACGAGCTCATCTACACGGGACACCTTGATAGATTGCAACGGTGGTCGGGCTAGCCTCGAAAGATGCTTCCGGCGAGCACATTCCACATAACCTTTAAGCACATTGTGGATGTCTTCTGACATCTCGGGCCAAAAGAAGTCACGCTTCAACATCGACAATGTTTTCTGCACCCCTAGGTGCATCAGCCGCACATGGGCAGCTCTCGTTACCCTACCCCACAGAGCAGTTGGTACAACGATACAATACCGCTGTACCTCTGTATCTCAGCGCATTAGTAGCCCATCTCGGAGGATCATGGGGGACATATCCTCTACCTGGAGGCGCCCCCGTTCCTCGTGCGCAAGACCAATGGTGTTATCGCGTGCCACCTCCGCTACGGGCGACAGAGCATCCACTGACGCTACAATGGTGTCCGGCTCCCCCGCCTCCACCTGCTTACAACGGCTGGCGCCCATAAGACACACGCACTGGCTCTTCGGTGATAACCATGACAGACCGTCTGCATTGCAGTGGCCCAACCCTAAACAATCATGCACCGAAGCACCATCTTTGCACCCCGTATCTCTATGGAGGACGATGGCGTGTGCACTCGACTCCGACAGCAATGGAGATGTATGAGGTGGATGTGTTGGGTCCAGAGGAGTGGAGGCCGGCAGGACGGAGGACAGCAAAGTGGTGAAAAACTTCACCAAATCAGCACGCAGCTGATTCCTAACAACCCTAAAAAAAGGAAATCTTTCGTTAACACTTCTGACACCAAATGTAGTGTACTCATTCAGAGATACAATTAGGAGGCGTTATCCCTCTTGTTTATTCCGGCTCTCACAGCCATAGGGGATAACTCAATACCACGTCGAGACAGTCAACATGCTTCCAGAACCATAGCTTGAAGAGGCGAAGACCACGACGACAGCAGCATGACAAGTTCCTTTCCCGATGTCAACAGCCGCGACTGGGAGTCGGAGCGCGCCTTTTATTCTCCCCAGCGTGGCCAGGCTCCGCCCTCGGACACGCCCCCTTCTGGATCCTCCAGAAGGCTCCAGGCTTGGCCCACAGGTCCAACTAGTAGGACGGGCTGCTGCCCCGAATCCCATTGTCGACCAATCTCCCAGCACACGTGCTACAGTGACTCATTCAATGTCACTACTGTACATAAATATGAAGACTCGCACAGAGACAAACGCCCCTCTATTGGGCGCCACGAAGGCGAGGAGATGTTAACTCCCTCGCCTGGTATACAGGAGGTGCGCTGGTTCGATCCTGACCCTGACGCCTGTTGTATATTTGGAGATTGCGTATCTCTCTCTATCATCATCATCATCATCACAGGAGGTTCTGGTGTATATTTGGAGTTTTCATGTCTCTCCGTGGTCGCGTGGATTTTTCTCCAGTTTAAAATCAACATCACGCGTTTAGAGTATTTGCTATAAATGTCCACACGTTGATGATAAGCCCACTTCGTTGAGCTACTATTTGTGATAGCCAGGTTGCTTCTGAAAAAGCCACATCGCTCAGTGGGGCTTTATCTGGTAAATTTAAAATACTATAGTAGGTTCTAGATTTGAAGCTTTCGTGACTGCAAGGATTCATATTCTTAGGTTTTATCGGTAAAGTCACGTAGGTAAAAAATTTTAATTAATAAAAGTAAAATAAAAATAAAATAAAAATCACGACGTTTCGGAAGCAACACAAGCTTCTGTCTTCAGGTGGACCAGTCACAGCACGATAGCTGTATCAAGTGAGAGAAATTACAGGAAAACCGTGTTTTTATATATACTGGTTAAGGGTGGGAGGAGCCAAGGTAGGCCCTGAATATTATTTTTGTGAGGTTCGGTGCGGCTGAAGCACACTGTTAAAAATGAGCCTTTGTTGTGTAAACTAGGTGAGGATGATGGCAGCGAGTTAAGCCGCATCATCTCTACATACCAAAAAGGCTTAGTCCCTTTTACATGCACCTTTACATCATCCGCACCTAGTTTACACAACAAAGGCTCATTCCTAACAGCGTGTGTTCGATCCTCGACTGGCGCCTTAAGTGAGTGTGAGTGAGAGCGTGGTGTTAGTAGTGCGGAGCGGTGGCGCAGCAGTTAGCGCGCTGCCCTATACTATACACTACTATACTCTTTGGTTCTTTCGGAAAAAGTCACGTAGGTAGAAAATAATAGATAACGACGTTTCGATCACAACACAAGCAATCGTCATCAGGTGGGACAACCACAGCAAGAGAAAACTGCAGAAGTAGGCGAGAGATCTGCTGTGGCACGAGGTTATATAGGCCTCGGCAGTAGGGAGGGAGTAAAAGGGGGGGGAAGGAGCCGGGGCAGAAAGTTGACCTCGCAGTAGACCCCGCATTAACACCCGGGTGCTACTTTTGCCCTGCCTCACCCCCCCCCCCTTCCCCCCCCCCCCTGCAGCTGACCTCTCCAGTGCTGCCGCGAGATGCAGGCAAGGCCGATGAGTAAGATGCCTTCTATGACCTCCTGTCACAGGTGCTAGCTAAAGTGGTCCCTTGGGATCGAGTAATCTTGTTGGGTGACTTCAATGTCCGAGTTGGTCATGATGCTGGCACTTGATTTGGAGTGATTGGAAGGCATGGGCCAGATCAGCTCAATAACAATGGCAGGAGGCTGCTAGATTGTTGTGCAGCCCATGGCTGTACCAGCATCGGCGAATCCAAACAACATCATGGATGCATGCCGGGTCCAAGCAAGAACATCTGCTGGACTTCTTAGTGATGGAACAGCGAATGCGGGCGCATGTCCTTGATACCAAGACCTACCGTGGAGCTGATCTGCCCACTGACCATCAACTTGTCATCTGTAAGATGCGTCTGCCATTCTTCCACTCCGGTGGTGGGTGTACACCCAGGACCCCATTCAAACCCATAGTGGCATGGTCTCAGCCAGCTGATGAAAGTTGGAAGCGATAATTTAATCATCGCGTGCGGCCGGGGTTGGCATCGTCCCCTACTCCTCCTGATGTCGAGGGGAAATGGGCGAGGTTTAGAATTGTGGCTCATGCAGCTGCAATGGCTGCTTTGGGAACACGGTCCAGACCTCCCAAGAGATTCTGGCTGACACATGAGGTGTTCAGGCTGGTGAAGAAAAAGCGACAGGCCCAGTTTCATCTACAGTATCCCACGTCAGATAATGAGGAGGCTTACCGCAGCCGTCGCTAGAGGTTCGGAGAGCCGTGAGGCACTGCCTCACGGCTAACCTGCAGCGCAACGCAACACCTATTACCATCATTAGGGGAAAGAACGGTGATCCAATCTCCGACCCCCAGGAAGAGTTTTGCAAATTTGCTGAGCATTTCTGTGAGGTCCTGGGGGAGGGGAAATCCCTCAGCCGGGAAAACATCATGGGACAAAGTGGGGATAACCCTGCTGAGGCTGCGGTGCCTCAAATATTGGAGGAAAAAGTCACCCCCTTTGAGTGGCTGGCTGAGGTGCCATCTGTTGAGAAGTACTGACGGCGATCCGGAGTCTGAGACCAGGAAAGGCACCGAGCAGAGATGATCTCCCAAGCGAAATGCAGATGGAGGGTGGCGTTTGTGCACAGACTGCCCTACAAGACATCATTACAACAGTCTGGACCACTGGACGGGTTCCGCATGATTGGAAGGATGCCCTAGTTGTCCCCCTCTTTAAGAAGGTGGACAGAAGAAGGTGGAAACATTTAGGCTGGCCTGCCTACGATCCATCTTGGGTTTACCCAGGCCGGATTGTGTGAGGAGCTCACAAATCCCCGAAAGATCTGGACAAAGTCCATCGGTGAGCTCCTCTGGCAGGCAAGGCCAACGTAGCCTTGCCTGACAGATAAAGGGGGCTAAATGGCCGAAGCACGGGCTGGAGAAGAGATGGAGTGATGTGGTACAGGAGGATGTGGAGCTGAGTGGACTTGCCGATGACTGATGCCAGTGGTGTCAAGATCGGCCTCTGTGGATGAGGCTCGTGAAGGACACTACTGAGCAGTTGGAGGCAGTCGCCCTCCAACAACAACGGAGTGCAGAGGAGCGACACTCACAACAACGAGAATTGCGCCGGGTGGCTACGTGACTTTACCGAAAGATCCAAAGAGTATGGATTTCTGCAGTCACGAAAGCTTAAAATCAAGATTAAAACACAAGTTGGCACAGTAGGGGGCACAGGTGTTGCATCAGCCAGTCATCTCAGTCAGTCGACCCGTGGCACCTGGGTCTACCCTGTGACCTTCTGCCAGCGGGCATTCGACACTTCACGTGACCTCAACGTGCACATAGCCTGGCACAAGCGTCGTGGTGACGTAGTATAATGTATAGTAGTGTATAGTGTGATGTATAGTAGTGTAGAGTGTAGTGTATAGTGTGGTGTATAGTAGTGTAGAGTGTATAGTAGTGTATAGTGTAGTATATTGTCATGTATAGTGTGGTGTATAGTAGTGTATAGTCGTGTAATGTATAGTAGTGTATTGTATAGTAGTGCAACGTAGTGTAGCATGTAGTGTATAGTAGTGTATGGTGTAGTATATTGTCATGTATAGTGTGGTGTATAGTCGTGTAATGTATAGTAGTGTATTGTATAGTAGTGCAAAGTAGTGTAGCATGAAGTGTATAGTAGTGTATGGTGGAGTACGTATGTACTGTGTGTTGAACTTCTTTCACCTCCGTACGTAGCCAATCATGTCAATCGGGGGCGCGTGACGTGTGCAGTGGTGACCCCAACGCTTTGCTCCTCCATAGCAGGACGACTCCAGTTGTTACAACGGAACACATTGTGCAACGATGCAATCTGACTTGGCATTACAAATACAAAGATAAACCCCACCCCCGTATAGCCTTAGCAGACTTTTGGGGCAAGTGCTGTCTGCGAGTAGCACCTGTGAAGGCCGGCAGGGCACGCGAGGGGGTGGGCGGTCGACCCCACGCTCGGACACCTTTGTCTCCCCAGTGACGATGTTTAACTACACACCGCAGCGGGTACCCGTTTGAGGCTGAGTCGACCTAGGGGAAACCCAGGACCAGTTGAGATATTCGCGATCATGGAAAGTTGGTCCTGAGCGGGAATCGGGATCGTAGTGGCAGCACGCTAATCACTGCACCACCGCTCCAAAAACAAAGACAAAGATCGCACGTATAGCCTTAACAGACTGTTGGGGCAAGTGCTGTTAGCGGACATTTATGAAGGCCTGAACGGTAAATGAGGGTGTGGAGTGGCCAGCATCACACCCGGCCGCCTTTGTCTCCCGAGTTACGATGTTGACTACACACCGCACCAGGCACTCATTTGAGGCTGAGTCGACCTAGAGGAGGCCCAGGACTGGTTCAGATAATCGTCACTGGTGTTGGCTGCGAGCGGGAAGCGACATCGTGTCGACGGGTTCGTAGTGCAGTGCGATAACCATTAATAAACCAAAACTATTTTATATTTTTTACCACGCCCACGAAGCTACGTAGCTATTTTTTCAGACGTGACCTGGCCACAAATGATAGCTGAACGAAAGTTGGCTTATCATCATCGTCATCATCCTGTGGGAATATAAAGCGGCAGCCACATGGTCTAAACGCGCGTCGTTCATTATAAATATGGAGTGAAAACCGGAGGAGCCGGAGAAAAATCCACATGACCTCCGCAAGGAGAGAGAGAGACATGAAACCTCCAAATATACAGCAGCAGGCATGGGGGTCTGGATCGAACCCACGACCTCCTGTGCACCTGGCGAGGTAGTTAACATCTCCTAGCCACCGTGATGACGATGAGTGTGAGAGAGAGACACGCAAACTCCAAATATACAGTAGTAGGCATCAGGGTTTGAATCGAACCCACGACTTCATGCATACCAGGCGAGGGAGCTAACATCTCCTATCTCCACTGCACAATCGCCCCCCCCCCCCCAAATAAATATTCTCTGTATAGCCTTACCAGCCTGTTGGGGCAAGTGCTGTTAGCGAGCACACACATGCACACACCTACACACACCTGTTTCTGCATTGTTATCAGTAGAGGCGTGTTTGATCGGAATAAACCAACAACAAAATAACCCGCCGTGTCGTTAATTTTCCTTTGAACCCAATTAGGCAACAACGCCGGGGACCTCTTCAATGGAAAATATAAATAAATATATAAGGGAACAGGTGTCCAACGATTGGCCTTCTTCAGGAGGAAAGGACCATGGTCTGAAACGTCACCGATTACACTGGTCAACAAAAAAAAACATGTTTTTCTGGCCTGGACTTTTGCAGCTGTTTTAGACAAATTTCAGGGTGCTGATTCCAAATCTGATCTCAGATTTGCTCTATCACATCTCATTTTTATGCTATCGGCATACCCCATTTTCATTGATTGTACCCGAAATTAACTCTGTCACTTATGATTGCAAGTTGTTGCGAGTCAGTGACTGCTTAAGTGTTAAAATATGGTGCTGTATTTTTAGGATAGTGTGTTTTTAATATCATTTTATGTAGATATGCACATTTATTTAATATTTTTATTCTGCAGTTTTTGTAAAAAATGCAATATTTGATATCTCAAAAACCTGATGTGATAGACAAAAACTGATGCCAGATTTGGAATCAGCACCCCAAAATTACCTTAAAACCGTTGGAATACCTTATGCCAGAAAAAGTGTGTTGACCAGTGTTATACATATAGAGGGACTCCACTACTTTCGAACGAGTTAGGTGCCAGAGGTACTGTTGGTAAGCCGATTTGTTCGTAAGTCCAATTTTGCTCCTGTCGATTCCAAACGTGTTGTACGGCGTATACACTAGACACGGGGAATGGCTTTAAAAGTCGCATAATCTCCTGTAGCTGTAGATGTCACTGGTTATTCATGTTCTGGAGATCTAGATGCCACTGGTTCTCCATGTTCCGTAGATCTAGATGTCACTGGTTCTTCATGTTTTGTAGATTTAGATGCCACTGGTTCGTCACGTTCTGGCGATGTAAAATCCACTAGTAGATGTAGATGCCACTAGTTCTTCGTGTTCTGCAGATGTAGATGCCACTGGTTCTTCACGTTCCGCATATGTTGATGTCACTGGCTATTCATGTAGATGTAGATGCCACTGGTTCTTCATGTGTTGTAAATGTAGATGCCACTGGTTCATCACGTTCTGCAGATGAAGATGCCACTTGTTTCATGCTCTGCAGATGTAGATGCCACTGGTTCATCACTTTCGGCAGATGGGGATGTCACTGGTTCTTCACGTATATGTAGTTGCCACTGATTCGTTACGTTCTGCAGACGTTGAAACCACTGGCTCTTCATGCTTTCTAGGTGTAGATGCCACTGCTTTTTCACATTGTGCAGATGTTGATGCCACTATTTCTTCACGTTCCGAAGATGTAGATGCCACTTTTTATTCACGTTCTGCAGATGTAGATGCACTGGCTCTTTATGTTCTGCAGATACAGATGCCAATGGTTCTTTATATTCTGTAGATGTAGATGCCACTGGTTCTTCATGTTCTGGATATGTAGGTGCCACTGGTTCTTCATGTTCTGCAGATGTAGATGCCACTGGTTCATCTTGTTCTGCAGATATAGATGCCACTGGTTCTTCATGTTCTGGAGATGCAGATGCCAACGGTTCTTCATGTTCTGCAGATGTAGATGCCACTGGTTCTTCACGTTCTGCAGATGTGGATTTCACTGTTTTTTCACGTTTCTCAGATGTAGATGCCACTGGTTATTCATGTAGATGTAGATGCCACTGGTTCTTCATGTTCTGCAGATGTATAAGCCACTAGTTCTTCATGTTTTGTCGATGTAAAAGCCACTGGCTCGTCACGTTCTGCAGATGTAGATGCCACTTGTTTTTCATGCTCTGCAGATGTAGATGCCACTGGTTCTTCACGTTCTTCAGATGTAAATACCACTAATTCTTCATGTTCTATAGATGTAGATGCCACTGTTTTTTTACGTTCTGCAGATGTGACTGGTTCTTCACGTAGATGTAGTTGCCACTGATTCGTTACGTTCTGCAGACGTTGAAACCACTGGCTCTTCATGTTCTCTAGGTGTAGATGCCACTGCTTTTTCACATTGTGGAGATGTAGATGCCACTATTTCTTCACGTTCCGCAGATGTAGATGACACTTTTTATTCACGTTCTGCAGATGTATATGCACTGGCTCTTTATGTTCTGCAGATGCAGATGCCAATGGTTCTTTATATTCTGTAGATGTAGATGCCACTGGCTATTCATGTTCTGGAGATGTAGGTTCCACTGGTTTTTCATGTTCTGCAGATGTAGATGTCACTGGTTCATCAGGTTCTGCAGATGTAGATGCCACTGGTTCTTCATGTTCTGCAGATGTAGATGCCACTGGTTCATCTTGTTCTGCAGATGTAGATGGCACTGGTTCTTCATGTTCTGCAGATACAGATGCCAACGGTTCTTCATGTTCTGCAGATGTAGATGCCACTAGTTCATCTTGTTCTGCAGATGTAGATGCCACTGGTTCTTCATGTTCTGCAGATGTAGATGGCACTGGTTCTTCATGTTCTGCAGATACAGATGCCAACGGTTCTTCACGTTCTGCAGATGTAAATTCCACTGGTTCTTCACGTTCTGCAGATGTAGATTCCACTGTTTCTTCACGTTTTTCAGATGTAGATGCCGCTGGTTATTCATGTAGATGTAGATGCCACTGGTTCTTCACTTTCTGCAGATGTAGAAGCCACTATTTCTTCATGTTTTGTCGATGTAAATGCTAAATCCCTTTGGTGCTCGTGTGTCCTCCCTACTATATTGAAAAACTTACCAAGAGATGTCTGCCCAGTCGTTCTCGTCTTTTCTTCACAAATCAACTTGTAACAGATAACAACAGCTGCAACTGGACATAAGGGGACAGGTTTGTTGGTATATTTTTACATTTGTAAGTGGACTGTTCATAAGTACTGGAGTCGTTGTAGAATAAGAATGAGCAGGTGAGTGAATAATTGAGTGAGTGAGTTAGTGAGTGAGGAGGTGAGTGGTGAGTGAATAGTTGAGCGGGTGGGTAAATGAGTAGGTGAATGAGTTGGTGAGTGAGAAGGTGAGTGGGTGGGTCAATGAGTAGGTAAGTTGCTGAGTGAGTAGGTAAATAAGTGGATAGGTGAATGAGTTGGCGAGTGAGTAGGTGAGTGAGTAGGTGAGTGAGTAGGCGAGTAGTTTAGAGGATGGGTAAATGAGTGTGTAGGTGAGTGAGTGGGTGAGTGCGGTCAGCAGTAGTGCAGCAATTAGCACGCTGCACTACGAATCTGGCGACCCGGGTTCGATTCCCGCTCACGGCAACACCGGTGACGATTATCTGACCCGGTCCAGGGCCTCTGCTAAGTCGACTCAGCCTCAAATGATTTCCTGGTGCGGTGTGTAAACATCGCCACTGGGGAGACAAAGGCGGCCACCCGCCCCCTCGTGCACCGAGCCGGCCTTCGTGGTTGCTACTCGCAGACAGAACTTGCACAAACAGTCTGTTAGTGCAACGCACTAACAGAGAGGAGCCGCAGTGCTCGCGGGTGAGTGGATCGTGATACGTCTGTAAACATCAACAGAGAAAGAGATTCTCAGGTGTGGACTCGACACCAACAGAAACCCAAACCCTTCACTCCCCCACACGTGCCCATAGGGTGGCGCCGCGGTGGCTATGAGATGTTAACTACCTCGCCTGGTATGCAGGAGGTCATGGGTTCGATCCCGACCCAGACCCCTGCTGTATATTAGAAGTTTGCGTGTCTCTCTCTCATCATCATCACGGTGGCTATGAGATGTTAACTACCTCGCCTGGCATGCTGGAGGTCGTGGGTTCGATCCCGACCCTGACCCCTGCTGCTGTATATATTTGGAGTCTGCGTGTCTCTCTCTCCGTGGTCACGTGGACTTTTTTTGGGGTCCTCCTGTTTCTCCTCCACATATAGAATCAACATCAAGCATTTGGAGTATTTGACTGCTGCTATGAATTCCCATACGATGATGATGATACGCCAACTTCGTTGAGCTATCATTTGTGATGGCCAGGTCGCTTTTGAAAAATAGCTACATAGCAGCCCAGTGGGGCCTTACCTGGAGTTAGGAGACGGGTGAGCAGGTGGGTGAGCAGGTGGATGAGTGAATGGCTGGGTTAGGGGGTGGGTGAGTAGGTGTGTGAGCAGGTGAGTAAATTGATGGTTCCACCGATGTCTTTGGGATGGGTGGGAGGGATGTCAAGCCACCAGGTGTGATATTTGAGTCTAAATGAAATGTTTACCAAGAGGTCACGAGGAGGCGTCGGGTTACCGCCTGAGACGTTACCCGCCTTCTTTAATGGACGCACACAAAGACAAAGACCCCCACCCCTATAGCCTTAACAGATTGTTGGAACAAGTGCTGATAGCGAGCACGAGGGGGTGGGGGCCAGCACCACGCCCCCCCCCAGTGGCGATGTTTACCACACACCAGGTGTCCCCATTTGAAGCTGCGTCGACCTAGGGGACGACCGGTTCGCATGATCGTACCTCTGATGAGCACCTTTGGCTATGTAGGGTGCGAAAGAAGTTCAACGAACATGCACGCGTACTTAACTGGTGTCGGTCGTGAGCGGGAATCGAACTCGGGGCAGAGGCATGGATGTTTTTATTATCAACAAACGTTGACTCAAGAAAACCTCACCGAGGCCGAGCCTGTGCTGGCTGTTGAGCCTCAGGACTCGGTGAGCCATTCCTGTCTCGTGAGTTTCAAGACTCAGTGACCCATTTCTTGACATTCAAGAGTCGGGAATGGCTCGCCGAGTCTCAAGACTCAGCGAGCCGTTCCTCACTCTTGAGTCACAAGACTCTCGAGTCGCATAGAGATACTCAGAGACACATAGACCCTGACACCTGCTGTATATTTGGAGTTTGCGTGTCTCTCTCTCTCTCTCCTGGTGCATGCTGGGAGTGAATGAACTGAGCGTGGCTGCGAATGTTTAGTTCTGATCATTCTTCGTATTCTCTCTTCAAACTCGTTTCTTTCCTCATTTCCTGTCTACATCTTGTTTTTTCTTGTCTATTCTTCGCTACAATATTCAATCCAGATTTCAAGTTTTCGTGACTGCAGGGATCCATACTCTTTGGTTCTTTCGGTAAAGTCACGTAGGTATAAAAATATGAAATAAATTAAATCACGACGTTTCGATCGCAACACAAGCAATCATCATCAGGTGGGAAAACCACAGCGAGAAACTACACATATTTGTGTACTACACATATTTGGAGCATTCCTGGCAGCGATTTCAGCCGCACCACCTATACATAACAGTAGGCTCAGTCAACCATTCTACACAACAAAGACTCATTTCCTGGCAGCGATTTCAGCCGCATCACCTCTACATAACAAAAAAGGCTCAGTCCCTTTTACACGCACCTTTACTTCATCTGCACCTAGTTTACACAACAAAGGCTCATTCCTAACAGCGTGCTTCAGCCGCACCGAACCTCACAAAAATAATATTCAGGGCCTACCTTGGCTCCTCCCACCCTCAACCAGTATATATACAAGGACTGTTTGCTTGGAATCTCTCTCACTTGATGCAGCTATCGTGCTGTGACGGTTCCACCTGAAGACGGAATCTTGTGTTGCCTCCGAAACGTCGTGATTTTTATTTTATTTTTATTTAACTTTTATTAATTTTGATTTTTTACCTACGTGACTTTACCGACAAAACCTACGAATATGTTGAAGTATGGCCAACAAAGACTTTGTGGGCCTCAGCAGGTGCCATTGCCTGCAGGTGGTTGCCGAGACCAAAGTGTCCCAGTGGAGAGCTTCATGTTGACAATTGGTAAAGTTGTTTGTCTTGAGAATGTTATTCACAATCAACGTTTTTGGGTTAGATCGTATTATTTATAAATGTGTCGTAACCCTCCACCACCCGACACGGCCAATCAGCAAAAAAGTGTCACGTTGACAAAAGACAAATGGTTCACTGCTTTAGCCCACCGGTGTGTTGAAGCGTGAAACCACAACATTTACAAAAAACATTTTGAGTACGACATTTCGCTGGTAATTGCATCCAGCATCATCGGGCAATTCGCCAGAATGGTGAGGCTCTGCTCTTGCTCCCGGTCTTAAATAGAGCAGCAGCAGCAGGGTGACGTCATCATTTAACTCATCAGGTGCAACGATTTGAGGCGGAGGGAGGGGGGGTATTGTAATTATATACTAGATTAGTAATCAGGCAATTGCTACGATGTGAGTTGTAGATTAGTAATCAGTTGTAATGTGTGTTATTGTAATTATATACTACGTTAGTAATCAGTTAATTTGAGAATGTTAAATCAGCATCGCGCATGAACAAATTCATTGTTGTCTTTTTGAGTTGCGAGGCTTTGGTCAACACTGTGATGGAGCAGGGCTTTGAGCTCAATGGCTCAATGGTGTTTGCCTTGCCTCTGTCTACTCCAGCTGTGTTGGTCGTCTTGTCAGTTCAGTTCATTTATTAGGTATAGCTCTGTGAGCCATTTGGCTCTTGACTCCAGTGTAATACCCTTTATCAAGGATGAAGACGTAATAAAAGATTTATCTCGTTGCAGAAAAATCATCTCTGAGTTGAGAATAATTCCCCTGGGATGCAAGGCCCCAGAGCTGAGGCATGTGATGTCCATCAGGAGGCAAGTCTTCATGATCCTGACAGGGCCGCAAAAAATGCCAAACCTTCAGTGTCAATTTTGACTTAAAACTTTCGTGACTGCATGAATGATATGCTATGGTTCTTTCGATAAAGTCACGTAGATAAAAGAAAAATAATAACAATACAATAATAATTAATAAAATCTTAAATAAAGTTAATAAAAAATATTCGATCGCAACACAGCAATCAACACAAGCAATCGTCGATTTATCTTCTTGGTTCTTTCGGTAAAGTCACGTAGATGGGAAATAATAGAATAAAAAAAGAATAAAAATAAAACATAATAAAATACAAATGATTATGTTTATTTTTTATTATTTTATTATTTCCTTTCTACGTGACTTTACCGAAAGAACCAAGAAGATGAATCCCTGCAGTCACGAAAGCTTTAAATCGAAATTCAATCGTCGATTGCTTGTGCTGCAATCGAAACGTGATATTTGTATTACTTTTTATTAACTTTATTTTCATTTTTATTATCTTATTATTATGTCACGTAGATAGAAAAAAATAACAATACAATTATAATATAAATACATGTTAATTTAGATCCGTGTGTTTTTTTCTGACTTTGTGTGAACGAAAAGACACAAATTCGCCCGTTTTCTCATTGAAAATTGGTTAAATTCAAAATATCACTGTCCTGGTCACAAAAGCAAAGTTTGTGTGGAATAATAGCAATTTTCTATACTTTTTAGGCATAAGCAATTACAAAATAATACGACCCTTGAACAAAAATTGTGTTACATGGTGTTATTATTCTGACAGCAAATGATGATGAGTGGAATGAATGAATGAGGGTGAATAATGAGAATATTTATTATTCTGCTAGTTAATGACGTTGAACGGATTGAATAAATGGGGTGAATGAGTGATAGTCATGCAATGGGAATGTGCAGACGGAATAGGAGCGGTGGTGGTGGTTATGAGGAGGGAGATTAAGAGAGGGCGGGAGGGGGAAGTCGTGGGGGTGAGCTCGGGGTAACATCCAGCGAGTTGTGAGTGAGGAGCAGACACTCAGTGAGCGATGGTGACCGCTTCATGTGAGAAGGAGGAGAGGGAGAGAGAGAGACAGCGTGTGCTGAGCACAAGGAGGAGGAGGAGAGGGAGAGACTTGACTTTTAAAACTACTTTTATTGCCGCCAGCAGCAAAAGCACTGGAGGCGATTTCTATATGAAACACACGAAGTCACCAGCGAACAAATGAAAACAAACGCTACAAATCCACGCGCCGTGGCGCTAAATGCACCGCGCACAACACGAAAGAAAAGTCACGTGGTTGCGGTGGTCATCGCGCACGCCACGGTGACGAGCGAGCGCTTCAGAAGGTGAACACCACGAGGGTGCCGTCCATGCTGGTACAGAGAGGGGCTTTTCCGGCTCCCCAGCGTTCGAAGAAGACGCGCTGCACATCACCGACATGTGTGTGGTACATGGCGTGCTCCAGCCGGAGCCGCGCCTTAAGCAGGCCTCTGAACACTGGAAGCTCCACAGAGCAGCCGTCAGTGTCACCTTCCAGCATCTTTTTTCTCGTTCTGTACACCGCCAACTTCGCCTGAGCACAGGCGAAGTTGGCGAGGTCATGGCGCTTGTTAGCCAGGTAAGGCACCACCCCATATACGAAGCAGCTGCTGTTGTAGAAGGGCACCCCCAGTTTCCTGAAGATGTCCCCCAAAAGGCGGAACATTGGTTTGAGCCGCTGGCAGCGTAAGTATTGGTGGGGCAGATCCTCCCTGGCACCGCAGGAAATGCACAAGTCTGTTATCCCTGGCGAGATTCGGCCGAGCCACACGGCCGATGGCAACGTGCAGTGTGCCAACCTCCACTGGAGGTCACCGCAGCGTTTGGCTACGGGGGAGACTTGTACGTTTGTTTCCACTGAGGGGCGGCCGCAATGAGGGGAGAGAAATGGTCTCTCCATTTTGTCTCCGGTAGGTCGACCAGGCCCCGGGAGTGCAGCGCCTTGACGCAGCACGTGTAGAGCGCCTTGACACAGATCACGTGTAGAGCGCCTTGACGCAGCACGTGTAGAGCGCCTTGACACAGCACGTGTAGAGCGCCTTGACGCAGCACGTGTAGAGCGCCTTGACACGGCACGTGTAGAGCGCCTTGACGCAGCACGTGTAGAGCGCCTTGACACAGTCACGTGTAGAGCGCATTGACGCAGCACGTGTAGAGCGCCTTGACACAGATCACGTGTAGAGTGCCTTGACACAGCACGTGTAGAGCGCCTGGACACAGATCACGTGTAGAGTGCCTTGACGCAGCACGTGTAGAGCGCCGTGTTTGGGGCGCTCTTCAGGGGCACGTTCCTGCAGCCTCGGGGCTTCAGTAGCTTGCCGGAGTCGGCTGTGGCCGGGGAGCTTCGCGCAGGAGAAGCACAACCCCGGTGCCTCCAGCTTCAGGCGCAGCTCTTTCATGGCGCGGAGCACGTCCTGCAGCAGCTTCGAGAGAGCGTGGGTTGAGCACAAGGAAGAGGAGAGGGAGAGAGACAGCGTGGGTTGAGCACACGGAAGAGGAAAGGGAGAGAGACAGCGTGGGTTGAGCACAAGGAAGAGGAGAGGCAGAGAGACAGCGTGCGTTGAGCACAAGGAAGAAGAGAGGGAGAGAGACAGCGTGCGTTGAGCAGAAGGAAGAGGAGAGGGAGAGAGACAGCGTGCGTTGAGCACTAGGAAGAGGAGAGGGAGAGAGACAGCGTGCGTTGAGCACAAGGAAGAGGAGAGGGAGAGAGACAGCGTGGGTTGAGCACACGGAAGAGGAGAGGGAGAGAGACAGCGTGGGTTGAGCACACGGAAGAGGAG
>JAAXLI020001402.1:19002-33509 GCA_014621495.2 Entosphenus tridentatus | reverse complement strand
GTCAATCTACTGCTGCATGAAGACCTCCCCAAGCCTCCTCCATCATCAACATCATTAAGCCAGCGTCAATCCACTGCTGCATGAAGACCTCCCCAAGCCTCCTCCATCATCAACATCATTAAGCCAGAGTCAATCTACTGCTGCATGAAGACCTCCACAAGCCGCCACCTCCTCCATCACCAACATCATTAAGCCAGGGTCAATCCACTGCTGGATGAAGGCCTCCTCCAACCGAGGCAGCGCTATTTCTCACGATGCTGTGTCAACGCCACGATCCACCCCAGCGGCTGCTCTCCCTGTACACCAGGAGCCGTTTCCCGCGTCGCTCCATCTCTCCGTAGGCCCTCTCGGTGCCCATCCATTGGCTTACCCCCTCCGCTGTCAGTATGAATATTCTTCTTCTTGATTTGAAGCTTTCGTGACAGCAGGAATTCATTCTCTCTGGTTCTTTCGGTAAAGTCACTATCTACGTGACTTTACCGAAAGAACCAGGAAGTAATATTATTATTGTTGTTCTTGCGCTAAGAAGACGAAGATAATAAGAAGATGAGGAGGAGGAGGGAGGAAGCAGAGAAGGAAGAAGACGAAGAAGAAGAGGAAGAAGGACCATTGCCTAAAACGTCGCTGAGCTACAACTCTCATACACATGACGACTTTGACAGCAGCGCTTCTGTGTTGCTGGCCGCTGGAGAGGGTCGAGCTGGTGGACAACCGAGGGCTCGGGGCGCGCGTGGTGGGCAGAACGGTTGTCACGTGGTGGTGGTGATGAAGCTGATAGTTAAATTTCGATTGAAAGCTTTCGTGACTGCAGGGATTCATCTTCTTGGTTCTTTCGGTAAAGTCACGTAGAAAAGAAATAATAAAATAATACAAATAAAACATAATATTTCATTCAGACGCTGTCTTTCCGACAGACCTGTTCTTCACCTGAGGACGGCTGAGAATTGTATTTTATTATGTTTTATTTTTATTATTTTATTATTTCCCTTCTACGTGACTTTACCGACAGAACCAAGAAGATGAAGCTGATGGTGATGATGCTGGTGATGATTCTGATGGGGATGATGCCGATGGTGGTGATGATGGTGATGATTTTGATGGTGATGATGGTGATGATACTGATGATGGTGATGATGCTGATGGTGGTGAAGTTGATGCTGATGGTGATGATACTGATGAGCATGATGATGATGCTGATTGTGATGATGTTGATGGTCGTGATGTTGATGCTGATGATACTGATGATCATGATGCCGATGGTGATGATGATGATGATGCTGATTGTGATTATATTGATGCTTATGGTGATGATGATGCTGATGATGGTGATGATACTGATGATGGTGATGATACTGATGATGGTGATGATACTGATGATGGTGATGATGCTGATTGTGATGATGTTGATGCTGATGCTGGTGATGGTGATGATACTGATGATCATGATGCCGATGGTGATGATGATGATGCTGATTGTGATGATGTTGATGCTCATGGTGATGATGATGCTGATGATGGTGGTGATGCTATTGGCTTTGATTGCCAGCCAAGCAACTCGTGTTCGGCTCACGGAGCCAGTCGCCGCTCTCTCCCCAGCTGTTCCGTCTTATGGGTACTCTTGGCAAGTTATGCTGTAGACACAGTCGCAAACATCTATGTAAATAGTGTAAGTGTGTGCAGGGCTAGTGCGTTGGTGGGTGGGCGGACAGGCGGGCGCCGTGTTGGCGAGATGTGAACTTCCTCGCCTCTGTGTGAAGGAGTTCGCGGGTTCGATCCTGACCGCCGACTGCCTGCTGTATATTTGAAGTTTGCGCGTCTCTCTCTCTCTCTCTTTCACCGTGGGGGGCGCGGATTTGTCAGTGATGTCAAGACCGGCCTCTGTGGGCGTAGGATCGTTCGAGACGCCGCTGGGCAGTGCCAGGCTAGGTGCACTTTGAGGCTGCTGGGCAGTTTGGAGGCAACGACGTCTAGAGGAGCGGGGGGGGGGGGGGTACACGGGGGTACACGTCAGCGATTTGGCGCAGTCTGTTGAGGCTCTACGGGGGATCTTTGCGGTTGTGTCCAACTTGGCAGAGCTGAACGCACAAGTGGTGCATCTGGCAGTCATCTCACTCAGTCAACCCTGAATCTATGCAGTGACCTCATGCACTTAGCCCGGCACAGCAGTCAACCCATTGCAACTGGGTGTGCCCCGTGACCTCCTCCTACCAGCAGCAAGAGCTTTCCACACTTCACGTGACAGCCTTTGAAGTGCCCCTAGCCTGGCACAAGCGTGGTGGGGACTGACGCCACAGCCACCAAGTGGCGAACGGCGGGTGTCGGTAACGAATGTCTGAACCGGTTCTGGACTTCCCATAGGTCCACTCGGCCACAAATGATTACCTGGTTGTGTAGCGCCGCGGTGGCTAGATGTTAGCTCCCTCGCCTGGTATGCAGGAGGTCGTGGGTTCGATCCCGACCCTGACACCTGCTGTGCGTGTCTCTTTATCCCCGTGGTCCGTATGGATTTTTCTCGGGGTCCTCCGATTTTTTCCTCCACAATTAGAATCAACATCACGCGTTTAGAGTATTCGGCTGCTGCTATGAATTTCCACACGATTATTGATGACGTTAAGCCACTTTCATTGAGCTGCCGTTCACGATGGCCAGATCGCGTCTGAAAAAAAGCTACACAGCTTAGTAGGCCTTACCTGTTAAAATACATTTTTTTAGTTTTTTTTCTATCTTATCAGCACTGGGGGAGACAAAGGCAGCCAGGCGAGGGGTCGCTGGCCGCACAAACAAACACATGCTACGTATTAGTGTGTATAAATACATGCGTACAGCAACCGAGCACGCGAGGGTGAGGAGGAGATGTGTGTGGCCAGTGAATGGGGAATTGGAGGGAGGGAGGGAAGGGGAGATGGGAGTGCGAGATGAGAGGGGGGAGGAGGGGGGTCGTGTGAAGAGGAGGGGGGGGGGTCTTGGTAGGTGCTGAATTTGCAACTCTCACACAGAGACACGGGGACTCACGCGCAGATCCATATACTCACACAGAGATCCACAGACTTACACAGAGACCCACAATCAGAGAGCTCACTAGACTCATATAGTGACTCATAGTCTTAAGTAGAGACCATAGATTCACACAGAGTCCCATAGATTTACAGAGAGACCCCTAGGCCCACACAGAGACCAATAGTCCCACAGGGACCCACAGACTCACAAAGAGCTCCATAGACACACACATAGACCCGTAAACTCACGTAGAGACCCATAGACTCACACAGAACCCCATAAACTGAGACATAGAGCTATAGACTCCTATAGAGCCCCATAGACTCACATAGAGTCTGACAGACTCACAGAGAGACCCATAGACTCACATAGAGACCCATATACCCCACACAGAGACCCACACTCGCGCAGAGACCCATAGACTCACAAAGAGACCAGTAGACCCACATAGACACTAAGATAAACACAGAGACCCACAGGCTTACGCAGAAATCCATAGACTCATATATAGACCAATAGACTCACACAGAGGCTCATACTCAAATAGAGACACATTGAACCACGGGGACCCAGAGACTCACAAAGAGCCGCAAAGACCCACGTAGTCACCTATATACGCAAGTAGAGGACCACACAGAGACTCAGACTCACACAGAGACACATAGACTCACACCTACATAGACACCAATAGACACACACAGAGACCCACAAAACTTAAACAGATATCCATAGACTTACCCAGATACCCATAGACTCACATACAGAGTCATAATCACATAGAGCCCCATAGACCCAAACAAAGACCCACACTCACACAGAGACCCATATACACACATAGATACCCACACAGAGACCCACACTCACGCAGAGACCCGTAGACCCACATAGACACTCATAGACACACAGAGACCCACAGATTTATGCATAGATCAATAGACTTACACAGAGACCTATAGATTCACAGGGAGCCAGAGATTCCACACAGAGACCCACACACACGCATAGACCCATACACCCATGTAGACACCTACAGACCCACACAGAGACCCACAGACTCACATAGAGACCCATTCACTCACACAGAGACCCATAGACTCATATAGGAACCAATAGACTCACACAGATGCTCATACTCACATAGAGACCCATAGACTCATATAGAGGCCATAGACTCAGATCGAGACCCATAGACTCAGACAAACACCTATGAACTCTAAGAAAGACCCATAGACTAAGAGACCAATATATTCACATAGAGATCCATAGACTCACATAAGACCCAGAGACTCACCCAGAGACCCATCGACTCAAAGAGAGAGCTATATCAGTAGTACATTGAGACTCATAGGTTTCAACCACCAGATCTACAGACTCATAGACCCTAGGGGGCAGTGTAACCCTGGCGAGCGACCCAATCATTAACCTCAGGCTCGAGTCAGTGGTAGTCGTGAGTTTGCTGTCCCCTAACGGTCCAGAGCCTCACATCGAGACCCATAGACCCACATAGAGACCCACAGACTAATGTAGAGATCCAGAGCCTCACATAGAGTCCCACATACTCAAATAGAAACCCAGAGACGCACATAGAGACCCATAGACTCACACAGATGCACATAGATTATCATAGACACCCATAGACTAAAATCAACTATATTGACAATTCGACCCATAGAATCACACAGAAACCCATCGACTTGCACAGAGGCTCATAGACTGACATAGACACCCGTAGGCTAAGAGAAAAATAGATTAACATTGAGACAGATTCACACAGAGCTCCTTAGACTCACATAGAGACACATAGACTCACATATAGCCCCATAGACTCACATAGAGACACATAGACTCACGTAGAGCCCTTTATACTCACAGAGAGACATATGGACTTACACAGAGACCCATAGACTAAGATATCAATAGATTCACATTGAGACCCACAGACTCACATAGAGACCCATAGACTCACACAGAGACCCACAGGATTATAGCCCTGTATCATAAGTAAATCGAGGCTCGTAGATTTCAACCACCAGACCTACATATTCATAGACCCTAGGGGGCAGCATAACCCTGACGAGTGACCCCAGTGTGAAACCCACAAGCTCCAGTCGGTAGTCATGAGTCTGCTGTCCCCTAGCGGTCAATGTACAAGCAAGGCGGTCTAAGAAGAGACTTATCTGTTGGATATCCCTGTCTATGCCTGGAACTACACCACAAACAAAAGTGGGTTGTTGCAACGGTTCTTCAAAAGACTGGACCTGTCTCATACAGAGCCAGCATCCAAGACAACCAGACCTGGAGGAGACACGTCGAACAGTTCTTTCCTCGAGAACCTGCGGCTACAGCCTTTAAAGTAAATACGCCAGCGTTTACCTTCACAAGTGAGCTGACACCCTACGGCAGGGGTCGGGAACCTTTTTGACTGAGAGAGCCATAAAAGCCAAATATTTCTAAATATATTTCATTGAGAGCCATATAGTATTTTTAACTTATAATAAATTAAATTTCTTACTTTTAATGCGACTTCTGGTGCTTCATGGTTTTGCTGATGGCCTTGTAGTCTGGTTCATACGTGGTGAGGTTGAGCTTCATGCAGGTGTGACCCGTGAAATTTATCTTCAAAACTAATTTCTGTTTACTTTAAAATGACACGGCATTATTAAGCAATATCACAAGTATTTTAAAATCAGTTCCAAACTGATTAAAAAAAAATTTCAATTCAAAATTGTCTGGGAGCCATATGCCGTCACTGGAAGAGCCATATATGGCTCGCGAGCCATAGGTTCCCGACTGCTGCCCTACGGGAACATCTCAGCACCTACGCCAGCCCCCTCTACACCATTGCCAACGGAGACCGCTCCTCCGAGTACACCCGAGGCTCAGCCGGAGTCTACATCTACACCTGAGCCTGTTCCAGTGTAGCGGCAAAATCCACCAAGAGAAAGAAAACTTCCCATCCATTATAGTTAGTGCTAACCCTGGAAGCGAGGGGCAGAATAATCCCCTTTGGGTTTAGCGGAATGTTGGGGTAGTCTACCCTCTCTTCCAAGTTAGAGAAAGCTATTGTTTGGGTTAATGTGGACATCACCATTTAAGGGGGAAGATATGTTAAGTTTCATGTTGGGTGTAATTGTCCGTGGTCCCTAACATTCTGTGAATCTTCGTGTGGAGCTATAAAGGACCGCAGCCCCTGGGGTCTGGGGAGCACTTCCTGGGTCGTGGAATAACGAATTGGTCGATACTGAAGCTTCCTTGCCTCTGATATTCATAACAAGTACGTCCAGGGTCTGCTCTGGTGGGTCAAGACACAACAATTCGGGACTGATTTTTGGGGTAAGATGCCTTTGAAAATTATCATTGACCAAGGGTACATCGAATTGCCATTGGCCGTTGTATGGCATTTTTACCCTCTCTCGCTCGGATGTGTATGGCCAACGCCACTGTACAAGCACTGGCATCTAAAACAGTTCGGATTTCCCCTGGCGCGCAAATGTCGGTCCCCTTATGTTTGTGCAAGCCACTAGATTGGGTGGCGACTGTTGGAGGGATCCTCTTGGGACCTTCCAATAAGGCCGCCAAGAGATTGACGTTAGTTGGAGCCTAGACTCTAGTGTCCAACGACCAGGGACCTTTCATCCAGGTTCTCAAAGCTGGGTTAGACACATCCATTGTTCAGAAGGGCACTGTGCTAGCCCATGTGTCGCCCGCACTTCACGAGGGATGTGTTGTTGGCGGTGTGCGGGTCGAGTTGAACATGCCGCCGCGTAAGAGTTCAGATGACATGTGGCTAAATTCGCTTTGTTCGGAGAGCGCGGATTTGTCCGAGTCTCTGCGGGATGAGTTGAGGGCACTCTTGCGGGAGTTTGCTGATGTTTTTAGCGTGGGGAAATTTGACATCGGCCGCACGACGCTTCTAAGCCACCATATTGACATGGGAGACGCCGCTCCCATCCGGCAGAACCCTTACGGGCTGAGCCCTGCAGAGAAGGGGCACGTTAGGCTAGCTGTTGATAAGACGCTAGCCGCAGACATAATTTCACTACCCACCAGCCCGTAGGGAGCCCCTATCGTTCTTGTTAAAAAGCATGATGGGAGCTGGCTCTTCTGTGTTGGCTTCTGCAAGCTTAAGATATCTGTGGTTGATGTGTACCCTCTCGCTCGGAGGACAATTCCCTAGACGCTCTAGCAGGAGCCCACTACTTCTCTACTCTTGATCTCCTGTCCGGATTTTGACAGTTGCCACTAGATGAAGCCTCTAGGCCCGAAGCAGCCTTTCATACACCTCAAGACCTATTCGATTCAATCGGCTTCCGATGGGGCTCCACTCCACGCGGGCCACGTTGGTCCTGGCTGGCCTTCAGAGGGACTCATGCTTGATATACCTCGATGATGTTATCGTCTTCAGCTGTACGTTCAAAGAACATCTTGACTGGTTACGTGCTGCCTTTCTCAAAATGCGTGCGGCCAATCTCAAATTTAAGCCGCGAAAGTGTCACCTCTTTAAAAAATCGGTTCGATATCTCGGTCACATCGTGAGTAAATCGGGAATTGCGACCGTCCCGGACAAAACCGTGTGTGTTCGAACTTGGCCGACCCTCACGTCGGTGGGGGAGGTGTGAAGTTTCATAAGATTCGCGTCTCATTATCGTTTTTTTTGTCGCCGGGTTCGGTACCATTGCAAAACCTCTTTACGCCTTGACAGCTAAGGGCTAGAAGTTTCATTGGGGGGAGGAGGAGAAGCCGCATTGTTGCGCTCCGCGATGCCTTGGTGGACGCCCCTCCCTTCTGCTCCACCAACTTTGCCTTGCCGTTCGTCCTTGATACGGACATGAGCAACACCGGAATTGGCGCTGTTCTGTCGCAAGTTGTCAATGGTGTGGAGAGCATTGTCGGATATGGCAGCAGAGTGCTGTCACTGGCCAAGCAGCGGTACTGTGACACACGCCGGGAACTCTTAGTGATCGTTTTCTTTTGCAACAGTATCGTCCCAACTTGTATAGCAGACGCTTTACGGTGCACTCTGACCATGCAGCGCTACAGCACGCATTGCGTATTGAACAACTGTCAGGCCTACTTTTGCGTTTGTTGGAGTTCCTCCAGGACTACTCCTTTATGGTCTCCTATTGAAAAGGTACCCAGCACACGAATGCGGATGCCCTGTCGCGATTGCCATTAAGCGACAGGTGCATGTGTTTTTTGGGCTCGGGGCGCTGTAAAACACCGACCGATGATTTTCCCCCACCCCTTGTGGCGGCTGAGGTGGATGCCTCTGATGGTGCCGATGGTCCTGTGGCGTGTGACGCGGTCCTTGGCCTAGCCCTCGTGGAGTGGGGGTACATCCAAGTGGAGGAAGCCTCCCTGGTTAAGCTGCGCCACCGTGTCAAGGAAACGGATGCGGGTAGCGATCGTGGCGGTGTAGCTTCTGTTGTCCTGCTGGATGGCCTTTTATTGTGTTGGGACAGAGGCTTGCGCCCTTACAATATTGTTGTGCCCACTGCCCTACGGGGTAAGGTTGTTTGGGCAGTACATGAGCGACAGTTGCACATGGGTGTGCACAAAACTCTTGCCACGATCCAGCTTCACTTCTTCTGGCCTGGCATGGTAGAGGACGTCGCCGATTTGCTGACGGGATGTGTACAGTGTGCGCGGTGGAAAAGCCCAGCCAGGCCTTGTTGTCCGCCGTTGCAATCAGTTCAGGTATCCCGCATTAATGAGTTGGTCGCTCTTGATATCCTTGGGCCGTTTCCCACCACCCCGCGGGGGAATAAATATTTGTTGGTCACCGTCGAATATTTCTCACGCTGGCAGATGGCCTGGCTGCTCCCCAACCAATCGGCAGCAGCCATCACAGAGGCATTCCTCAATGGATACGTATTGGACAAGGGTGCCCCGAAGCATCTTTTCATCGACCAGGGCAATCATTTTTCTTCCAAATTGCTGCGGGAGGTGTGCGACTTATTGGGAACTAAGAAAATGCGGACGTCGCCATACCATCCCCAGACTGATGGAATGGTGGAAAGGCTGCACAGGACTCTGACTTCAATGTTGAGCCATCAGGTCAGTGAGTCCCAGCTTGACTGACATCTCCATGTTCCAGGAGTCCTGGCTGCCTCATGCGTCCACTGGCTATTCACCATTTTTTTTAATGTACGGCAGGGACCATGACCCCCCGATTGATGTCCAACTACGTGTCTCACCAAAAAAGGCTAAGTCTAAAATCTCGGATGCCATGCGAATTCCCCTTCAAATGCTTTCAGAAGCGTGCAAAGCTTCCAGACAAAATTCAACGTCACACCAATTGGCTACTTCCGCCCACGAATGGGTTGTAGGTGACAGAGCCTGGCTACACTGTCCATAGGTGCCAGTGAGGACGTCGTCCAAATTAGTTAAACCCTGGAGGTGACCGGTCGATATCATTCGGGTTGTTCGCCCACAGTGTGTTCAAATTCGTTTGGGTCGGCAGAGCTGGTTTGTACATCCATCGCACCTCAAACCCTTCATTGCCCTGTCGTGTATTCATCGCATCTCCACAACGTAGGGGCCGAGTGTCGGATGTGTCGGACGAGCTGAGGTGTGTGCCTGCTGGGGTTGGTCCTCAGTGAAGTCGTGTGGTCCCGTCCCCAGGTTCTGCGCGAATAACGGGCCCCAAGTCGCCATCTGCACCGACTCCGGTGGCCTTGGAAAACAATAACTTATCGGCCCGGCTGACTGCTCCCTGAGAGGAGTCTGGTTCGATGAGACAGTTGGATGTTCCCCCCGGGACCTCTAGGGAGAGCGAGCCCACCTTCCCTGGGGGCCCGGCCACAAGGACTCGATTAAAACTGTTCGGTTTTTGTGATCCCCATGCACACACACTCCCACACCGTCAGTTGGTTGTCGCACTCTGTAGGCCATATCGGGTATTGGCTGAACCTAGCCTTTATTTTGCTTACGGGTGTTGTTACACGGTGAGGGTGGGAGATATTGGTGATGGAGGGGATTCTGCTCATGGCAGTTTACTGCATTTTTTCTCTCGTGTTTTAATTCTGCGCTTCCACCCTTTTCCCCATTAAATGTACAATTGTAGGTAGTGTACATATTGTATAGGTGGGCTGGGGTATTTATTTGTTGTTTTTGTTATTGTTACTGTTGAGGCACATGTAGTGTTGTTAGATTGTTATTCCTTGTCAGTTGATCATTCAGGGGGAGTTGACAGCCGGGACGGCTGAGTCCTACGAAGGGGGGGGGGTAATGTAGTGACATCACGGGATGTCACTGTGTGAAGCCTGGCCGTGAGAGGCACGGCGTGCGATGTAATAAATCGACAACACCACTTGAATGTGGATGCAGTTCTGGCCCTAAGCAGGGCTCAGTGAGCGCTGATTGACAATGACGGATGGCACCACGTGTTGCGTGCAGTGGCAGCCTCTAGAGCAGGGGTCGGGAACCTTTTTGACTGGGAGAGCCATAAAAGCCAAATATTTCTAAATATATTTCATTGAGAGCCATATAGTATTTTGAACGTATAATAAATTAAATATGTCTTACTTTTAATGCGACTTCTGGTGCTGCATGGTTTTGCTGATGGCCTTGTAGTCTGGTTCATACGTGGTGAGGTTGAGCTTCATGCAGGCGTTGAGGCTTCCATCAGTTAAACGGGAGCGTAGGTTGGTCTTAATGTTCCTCATATGCGAGAATGACTGCTCACATGCATATGTAGAGCCAAACATGGTCAATACGGCAATACTCACACGCTGCATTGTGTGGTATTTCACAGGAAGCTCGTTCCAAGTTTCAAGAATCAGCTGGTCTTCAGGTTGAAGATTTTTCATTTCTGTCCACTTGTGTTCCCTCGCCAGCTCTGCTCGCTGTCGCGCAAGACTTTCCAACTCTCGATTAAGTGACTTGAACTTTCTCATCCACATGTCTGATGCCTTCAGGTCAGCAACTTCCAGCTCAAAGTCTCCGATAGAGACCCCGGGGATGCATGTCAGGTCGACTTTGTCCACTGCACACTCATGTGGATGAGTGATGAACTTGAAAAGACCAGTGCGCGCACGAAATTCTCCAAAACGTGCTTTGAATGACTGCAGGAGATTGGACGTAAAGCCATCTAGCTGCTGGAGATCCAGATGTTGAGTGGAGTCACTTGCTAAGCATGCATCTCTAAATTGTCGCAGTCTTTCAAAGTGCAGAAGACGACCTGTTTCAATGTCCCTGAGAAAGACTTCCAGCTTGCTTTAAAATGCAAACACTGCTTGTTGAAGGGATGAGATTGTATTTCCAATACCTTGCATTTTCACATTGAGCTGGTTCAGATGGCCAGTTATGTCCACGAGATAGTGAAACTGCAGGAGCCAGTCAGTGTTGTCTAGTTCAGGATGCTTGACGCCTTTCATTTCAAGAAAAGTCCGGATTTCACTCAGGCAAGCTGCAAAACGGCTGAGCACCTTCCCCCTTGACAACCAACGCACGTTGCTGTGTAAAAGCAGACCGGGATAATGATTCCCAACTTCTTATAACAGAGCTTTAAACTGGCGATCATTTAAAGCTCGGGCAACAATAAAGTTGACCACTCGAATGACCAGCGACATCACCTCACCAAGCTCCTGGCCACACGTCTGAGCGCAAAGCGCCTCCTGGTGCAGGATGCAATGAAAACTTAGGATGGCTCTCTTTTCATGTTCACGGAGAAGCGCTACAAATCCTTTGTTCTTCCCCAACATACAGGGTGCACCATCAGTACAGACAAATAAGTTTATCCATCGGTAGTTTTTTTTCTTTTAGCAAACTCCATGAAAGACGTGAATAAATCCTCTCCTCTTGTTGTCCCTTTCATTGGCAAAACAGCCAAGCTTTCCTCACGCAGTGTGTCACCTGCAGCATACCTGGCAATTATACTGAACTGAGATAGATGGCTAACGTCTGTTGACTCATCTAACGCGAGAGAAAAGTATGTCCCGGCGTTTATGTCCTTAATTTGTGTTTCCTCGACTTGATTTGCCATCATGATGCTACGATCGTGAACAGTTCTTGCTGACAGAGGCATGTCTTTTATTCGTTTGATTATCTTGTCTTTATTTGGGAAGTCATCAAACAGTTCATTGGCCACATCAAGCAGGAATGTTTTGGCATACTCGGCATCTGTGAATGGCTTTCCATTCCTTACTATTGCCAAAGCACCCGCAAAGCTAGCAGAAATCCCGTCACCTTGCTTGGTCCACACACGTAGTTGCTGCTGACTCGTCTGCACTCTCTGCTGTAGCTCTTCACATGCCTTTTTCCTGCTGTCCCCCGCTGGATATTTCGATGCAAATGAAGCATGGTGCGTATCGAGGTGCCGCTTTATATTTGACCGTTTCATCGATGCAATTTTATCATTGCATATTAGACATACCGCAGATCCTGCTCTCTCCACAAATGCAAATTCCTCTGTCCACGCAGCCTGGAATGCACGGTAATCATCGTCTTTTTTTCTTTTCGCCATCTTTTCCGTTACAAGGGTTGAAGTGGATAAACTAGTTGGCGATCTGATCAAATGGATTCTTCACCTTTACAATGACCCGTGACATGCTCGCGAGCCATTGGTTCCCGACCCGACCCACGGGTTGATTGAAAAAAAAGGTGTCAGTTTTGTTTCCAGATGGAGGGGTAAAAAAAAAAACAATTATCATATTTTTTACTGGCAAATGAGGTTCCAATGGTGTAAATCCTTCCAATGGTTGCTTAATTTGTATCCATCTTCTCGGTTGAAGTTATGTCTATGTTTATATATCTGGATGGCTTCATGAACATACTTTTGATAGTAGCCCGAAGGTTTCCAGAGTACCTCCGTCTTGAAAAAATCTAATTCGTGTGAGGCCACAGCGTTATAACAATGATCGGCAACGGCAGAGGTATTGGTCCTACCGTGTTTCAGATCTGCCTTGTGTTCACGATCGCGGTCCGAGACATGTCGTTTAGTTTCCCCAATGTAACTGCTGCCACAACCACAACTCAGTTTGTAGACACCAAGGTAATGCATGTCAGGAATTACATCTTTCACAGTTGGGATTAAATCACAGATTTTGTGTACTGTATTGAATCGGACCTGGATCTTGTGTTTGTTTAAGATTTTGGAAATCTTATTGGATATATTTTTGGTCACACCTGCTATGTATGGTAATGTGATGGTTTTGATCGGCTTCTCAGGGGGATGTTTTTCCATGGTTGGAGAAACAGCTTTGCAAATAATGCGGTCCGAGTAACCATTCATCTTGAGGGCCTGGTATATATGTTCTAGTTCACTGCCTAGGTGGTGTTGGTCGGAAATGCATTGGGCCCTATGGTGTAGTGTTTTGATGAGGGAATTCTTCCGTGCCGGATGGTGGTGGGAATCAGATTTCAGATAGGAATATGTGTGGGTGGCTTTCCTGTAGACAGAGTGTCCCAATGAACCATCAGGTATCTTCTCAAACAAAACATCCAGGAATGGTAGCTTACCATCCTTCTCTACTTCCATAGTGAATTTGATAAACCCATCCATCCTTGGAACACGGCATCTCTCTCCCACTTCTTCAGCAAAAACATTTTCTTGATGTGGTTTTCCCACCTGATGATGATTGCCTGTGTTGCAATCAGAACGTCGTGGTTTATTTGTATTTTATGTTATACCTACGTGACTTCACCGAAATAACCTGAGAGCAGGGAAATGTGGTTTTTCAGGTCCTAAAGGGCGTACAACCGTTTCAATACGTTATTGCAGTCGTTTGTTTCTCAGTCGTGTATGACTCTTGGGCTATGTCCATTTCTACCCTTTAAAAGCAGCCTGCATCAGCAGCTTGCCTCCTATTTGTGTCTGCCTGAGGACGATTGCTTGAGTTGCGATCGAAACGTCGTAAATATTATTTATTCTACCTACGTGACTTTACCGAAAGAACCAAAGAGTATGGATTCCTGCAGTCACGAAAGCTTCAAATCAAGACTGGAGAGTTCGTAAGCAAGCCTGATGAACCAGACCTCATGTGTTTCTGATTATTCCAATGGACTTTATTATATTTAAACTATGAAACAATTTTAGTTGGTAATAATAACACGAATGTATAATGTGCATTCCACCCGAAAATCGAAATGCGTAAGGAATCACTGAGCTCAGTTTAACACATAGGCTCTCGCCTATGTGACAGCCTATCGGCGGTAAGACTCCTTACACATAATGAGGCAGAGATGACTAGACACGAGGTTGTCAAAAAAATTGAGAAAAGCAAAGTACCAAAAGTAAATATTAGCTCGAATGAAGCAAAGGTCTTAAGAGAGCTCCGATTAAATAAAGATATTAAAATCCTGGCAACTGATAAAGGCTGCACAACTGTAGTGATGTCACGAGACGATTATGATAAATAAAAATAAAATATTTACTAGAGGAAAGTACCTACATTAAAATGAAACAAGATCCAACTAATATTTCGATTTAAAGCTTTCGTGACTGCAGGAATTCATCTTCTTGGTTCTTTCGGTAAAGTCACGTAGAAGGGAAATAATAAAATAATAAA
>JAAXLI020001402.1:0-14002 GCA_014621495.2 Entosphenus tridentatus | reverse complement strand
GGGGGGCGGGGGTGTGAGGAATCGCTGCCGCGTGTGATCCCGTATGGACACGTGGTGCACAGGTGGACACTGGTGGACACGGGTGGATGTGAGTGGGCCGTGGTTACCCTGTACGCGAGCGATGTGAATGCAGACATGGTGAAGGCGGGGATGAGAAGGATGCTGGCGCCGTAGGAAGACATCTTCCTGATGAACTCCTTTCTTCTCCCGATCAGGGACTCGAATCTACATACATACACACGGGGTTACACACACACACGGGGTTACACACACACGGGGTTACACACACACTGGGTTGCAGACGTATAAATGCACATGAGGTTACGAATAAAAATGCAAAGATCCCCCGTATAGCCTTAACAGACTTTTAGGGCAAGTGCTTTTAGTGAGCACCTATGAAGGCCGGCACGGCACACGGGGGGTGGGTGGCCAACACCACGGCCGGGCCACCTTTTTGTTTACTACACACCACACCCAGGTACTCATTTGAGGCCGAGTTGACCTAGGGGAGAAGCCCAGGACCGGTTCAGATAACCGCCACTCCGAGTTGGTGGCGGCTAGCGTCGCAGGGGTTCGACAGACGTCGTAGTGCAGGGGCGGGGGGCGTGGCCCAGGACGGTCAGCCCCCGATTCGTTCACCCACCTACCTCCTATTGGACGACTCTGCTCACGGCACAGAGGCCCTTGCAAGCAAAGTGCAAATCAAATCCCCCCACCGACTTCACATGTGAGGAGCTCACAAGAGACGTCGTCACATCTAGCCCTATCTTGAATGAACGGAAGAGGAGGAGGAGGGAGGATGTCTCCACAAATCCGGCCGTCCCACCTGATGAAGCCGGTTGTAATTGCTTGCGAAACGTCAGACTCAGAGTTGTAAATGTCATGGATTTGCTCTCCAACACACTGGTGCACCTGAATTTGTGACGAATTGGCTGAGTTATGTTCACGTGACACTAAAACTGACTTATTGGCTGTCGGGTGGTGACGGGTTTAATGACATAAAGTTTATATTAACGCAATATAGCCCAAAAAAATAACTATCATGAAAGATAAAGATTCCCCCATGTGTAGCCTTTGAGGCACGTGCTGGTAGTGAGTCAACAACTGTGAAGGCCGGTGGTGCGGGCACACCGGGTGGGTTGGTTGGGCCTTCAACGCACCTAGGGCCACATTTGTCTCCCCAATGGCAACGTTTAGTACACACATGGCACACCGGTGAGCTCACTTGAGGCTGAGTCGACCGAGGCAACACAAATGACAAAGATCCGCCAATGTTGGGGCAAGTGCTGTTCGTGAAGAGGAGCAGCAATTGTAAAAGCTGGTGGCACGGCCCACTGGCTGGGTGGGTTGGGTTGGGCCAGCGCCACGGCCGGGACCGCCTTTGTCTCCCCAGTTGGCGTCGTTTTCTTCACACTTGAGGCTGAGTCGACCATCGGCACGTGGCCATGCGCACTCGCTCGCTCGCTCACTGATTGATGAAGATGCTCGGGTTGGAGGTGACGATGTCCGTTTTGCTTCCCACGTCGTCCTGGAAGTCGCCCCCCACGGGAGGGATGTTGCATCTGGTGGACAGCGAAGCGGGTCAGCCACAACCCTGCCCACACGTCGAGAGTTCAACCCTGCCCACACATCTAGATTCAGTACAGTACATAAAATCCGTGATCTAATTCCATCTGTGAAAGATGTCATTCCTGACTTACAATACCCGGGAGTCTACAAACTGAGTTGCAGTTGTGGTGATTGCTACATTGGAGAAACGAAACGTCATATCTCTGATCGTGTCCGTGAGCACAAGTCAGATCTGAAACACGGCAAAACTGATTCTTCTGCCGTTACTGATCATTGCTACAACGCTGTGGGCTCTCATGAAATTGTCTTTTCCGAGACTAAGGTGCTCTGCAAGCCTCCTGGCTACCATCAAAGATTTGTACACGAGGCCATCCAAATATACAAACACAGACATAATTTCAACCGTGATGATGGGTACAAACTTAGTAATCATTGGAAAGATGTTATTAACCATGCAAAAAATATTTAACTACACATTTGGAGCATTCCTGGCAGCGATTTCAGCCGCACAACCTCTACATAACAAAGGCACAGTCAACCATTCTACACAACAAAGACTAATTTCCTGGCAGCGATTTAAGCCGCACCACCTCTACATAATAATAGGCTCAGTCAACCATTCTACACAATTAAGACTCATTTCCTGGCAGCGATTTCAGCCGCATCATCTCTACATAACAAAAAGGCTCAGTCCCTTTTACACGCACCTTTACATCATCCGCACCTAGTTTACACAACAAAGGCTCATTCCTAACAGCGTGCTTCAGCCGCACCGAACCTCACAAAAATAATATTCAGGGCCTACCTTGGCACCTCCCACCCTCAACCAGTATATATACAAATACTGTTTCTTGGAATTTCTCTCACTTGATACAGCTATCGTGCTGTGACGGTTCCACCTGAAGACGGAAGCTTGTGTTGCCTCCGAAACGTCGTGATTTTTATTTTATTTTTATTTTACTTTTATTAATTAACATTTTTTACCTACGTGACTTTACCGAAAAAACCTAAGAATATGAATCCTTGCAGTCACGAAAGCTTCAAATCTAGAATTACACATCTAGAGTTCAATCCTGCCCACACGTCTAGAGTTCAATCCTGCCCACATTTATAGACACACTCACTCTCACACTCCCTCTCTCTCACTCTCACTCGCTCTCTCCCTCCCTCCCTCCCCACTCTCCCTCGCCTCTCACCGGATCACGAAGTCGGCTGCGTCGATCTGGGAGCCGCAGGAACTGTTGGCGAGGATCCCTCCGTTCCCCACGACGGCGCAGCGAGGGTAGCGCCCACTCTGCTCGGGGAACTCCTGTGGCCACATCACAATCATCAGCCACCATCATCAGCGGCAGCAGTCATCATCATTAGCCATCATCAGTGATCACTCGTCATCATCATCATCATCGTGATCAGCCAGGCTGTTGGTTGGTAGCTGGCGTAGCCATGGGTGGAGGTGGCACTGGGAGAGGGGTATCGGTTGGAGACCCATTGACCAGCTCGCTTCCCTGACGAGCGTTGAAAGCGCATTTGTGACAGACAGGCCGCTTCTGCAAAGAAGCTACTACATAGCAGCTCAGTTGTGCCTTCCTGTACCTGGTAACAATTAAAACAACAGTCTAGTTTTTGTTTATTCATTTAGTTTTAGATGATTTTAAAACCTTTGTTGTACTTCGTACTCCGGTCTGTTTTTTATATTGTTGGTTGTTGTAACTTTCTGCCCCATCCCTACTGGACATCATTGGCGAGATGTTAACTACCTCGCCTGGTGTACAGGAGGTCGTGGGATTGATCCCGACACTGACGCCTGCTGTATATTTGGAGTTTGCGTGTCTCTCTTCATGTGGTCGCGTGGATTTTTTTTCCGAATCCACCGGTTTTTCCCTCCACATTTAGAAACGTGCATTTAGAGTATTTGGCTGATATAAATTTCCACGTGGTGATTATGATAAGCCCACTTCGTTGAGCTACGTTGCAGCTCAGTGTGGCCTTATAAAATAAATAAAACATTCTGGCTCAACCGAAAAACAAAAAATTAATCTTTATATTCGATTACTGTCCTGCCTGCCCCATAGTCTCACGAGGAGCGGTGGTGCAGCGGTTAGCGCGCTATGGACCCGGCGACCCGAGTACGATTCCCGCTCACGGCCACCAACACCGTTGATGATCATCTGAACCGGTCGTGGGCCTCCCCTAGGTTGACTAGGCCTTATAAGTGCCTGGAGCGGTGTGTAAACATCGCCACTGGGGAAACAAAGGCGGCCGGGCAAGGTTCTGGCGACCCAACACCCTCTTGTGCCATGCCAGCCTTCGTAGGTGCTCGCTAACAGCTCTTGCCCCAACAGTCTGTTCAGACTATACGGGGGATATTTGTGCGTGTGTAACTGTGTGTGTCACTGTGTGTGTATATATCATTGTCCGGCAAAACAACCCCCTACCTCCTCGCGGTGCCAGACGGGCAACTCTGTCGTAGACAGTGCTGTGGAGGGATGGCCAATTCTGATTGGCCTCTCCCCTCATGGCGTCTGTGACCATCACAGTGGCTAACCGGGGGCACTGGACGGGTGTGAGGGACTGGTAACCCCTCCACCTTCGATTAATTACCACGAAACCACAACTGAAACATAATATGTAACTAATAAGCTTGTGCCGGAGGCCCTGGGGGGACAGGCGTCTATGACGTGCCAAACCCCAATTGAGGGAGCCAGGAGATTGAATCTTTACCCTCGGGGCTCCTCCAGAAACAACAAACCACTTTGTGTGGCCACGTGGAATGTTCGAATGCTTACTGCGGAGGAGAGGCTGCCACTCCTCTGTCGGGAGCTGGACCAGTACCGTATGGATCTCTGTGGCATTCAGGAGGTCCGGTGGACCAGTTCTGGCTCCAGCCACAATGAGGGTTGGACAGTCCTCTATTCGGGGTAGGAGACTGTGAAACAACAGGGTGTGGCTCTTCTTCTAAACAAAAGAATGAAGGGGGTGTGGGAGTGTGGCGGTGAGGCGTGGGAAGCTGTAAGCCCCAGGCTACTTTGGGCTCGCCTTCCCATCAACCGGAGGCGAGGAGTGGTAGTCGTGGTTACTTATGCCCTCACCGAAGACGAACATCCGTGGAGGGATACAGGCAAAGCCGATGAGTCAGATGCGTTCTATGACCTGTCACAGGTGCTGGCGAAAGTGGTCACTCGGGATAGAGTCATCTTGTTGGGTGACTTCAATGCCCGAGTTGGTCATAATGCTGGCACCTGGTCTGGAGTGATTGGAAGGCATGGGCCAGATCAGCTCAATAACAACGGTAGGGGGCTGCTAGATTTTTGTGCAGCCCATGGGCTTGTAATTACCAACACGCTCTTCAGGTATCGGCGCATTCACACAACATCATGGATGCATGCCGGGTCCAAGAAAGTACATCTGTTGGACTACATAGTGACGGACCAGCGGATGCGAGCCCATGTCCTTGACACCAGGACCTACCGTGGAGCTGATCTGCCTTCTGACCATCGACTAGTCATCTGTAAGAAGCGCCTGCCATTCTTTCACTCGGGTGGTGGCTGTATACCCAGGACCCCATTCCAACCTAAAGTGGCCTGGTCTCAGTTAGCTGATGAAAGTTGCAAGTGAGAATTTCATCATCGCTTGTAGCTGGGGTTGGCATCGTCCCCCACTCCTCCTGATGTCGAGGGTAAATGGGCGAGGTTTAGGACTGTGACTCATGCAGCTGCAATGGCTGATTTGGGTACACGGTCCAGACCTCCCCAGAGACCCTGGCTGACAGAGGAGGTGTTTAGGATAGTTGAGAAAAAGCGACAGGCCCACTCTCATCGGCTACAGCATCCCACTTCAGAGAATGAGGAGGCTTACCGCAGCCTTCCCTCGGCGGTTCGGAGAGCCGTAAGGCGCTGCAAGGATGGGTTTCGGAGGAGATGGAGTCTGCCTCAGTGGCCCGCGATCACAAATCACTATTTAACTCCATCAAAAAAGTAACCTGCAGTGCCACACCTATTACCATCATGAGGGGAAAAACGGTGATCCAATCTCCGACCCCCACGAACAAGTTTGCATATTTGCTGAGCATTTGTGTGAGGTCCTGGGGGAGGGGAAATCTCTCAGCCAGGAAAACATAGTGGCACAAAGTGGGGGATGACCCTGCTGAGGCTGCGGTGCCTCAAACATTGGAAGAAGTCACCCCCTGTAAGTGGCTGGCTGAGGTGCCATCTGTTGAGGAAGTACTGAAGGCGATCCGGAGTCTGAAACCAGGAAAGACACCGGGCAGAGGTGACCTCCCAAGCGAAATGCTGAGGGAGGGTGGCGTTTGTGCACAGACTGCCCTATATGACATCATAACAACAGTCTGGACCACTGGACAGGTTCCGGAGGATTGGAAGGATGCCCTGGTGGTCCCCCTCTTTAAGAAGGGGGACCGCACAGACTGTAACAACTACAGGGTCATCTCACTCCTCAGTATGCCGGGAAAGGTCCTGGCAAGGATTATTCAACATCGCCTTGCTAGGCACGCTGAGGAGAGGTTTGCAGAGTCCCAATGCGGTTTCAGGAAAGGGCGGTCCTGCACAGATGCCATATTTTCTGTCCGTCTGCTACAGCAGCGGTGTAGAGAATTCCAACAAGACCTACATCTCTGCTTTATTGACCCGGTCAAGGCCTATGATACCATCAGTAGGCCTGGGCTCTGGGGCTGTTCTTCGTGCTTTCGGAGTCCCTGACCCTCTGCTCATGATCATTAAGGACCCTCATGATAGTGAGCGGGCCCGGGTAAAACTACGTGGCCAGGAGTCGGATCCATTCCCTGTACAACTTGGGGTGCAACAGGGATGTCCTCTGGCTCCCACATTATTTAACATCTATTTTGACCACGTAGTTCGTGAAGCCTTCAATAGCTGTACTGGGGGAATTTCCATTTGGTACAGATATAATGGGAGGCTGATCGATACCCGGGTGCATTCAAGTGATGGCCCCCTATTGGTCAACCACATTATGTATGCGGATGATTTGGTAATAGCTGCTCATTCAGAGGAAGAGTTGGAAACGCTGCTGCTGAGACTGGAGCGTGCCACTAAGAGGTGGGGCCTTACCATCAGCCCCACCAAAACTAAGCACCTGCCTGGGTATTTTGTACCATCGGACACTCCACCCCCACAACTCCCAATCGGTGATGGGGCAGTTCCCATACCTGGGCAGTGTGCTTATGACCGGCTCCAGTTTAACAGCAGAGGTCTCACTTCGAATCAGTCGAGCGGCAATATCTTTTCATCGGTTGCATAACGCTGTGTGGAAGCTACCTGGTCTGTCGTTCTGCACGAAGCTTCAGGTCTCCCATCCTGGGTTTAACCAGGCTGGATTGTGTGAGGAGCTCAGAAATCCTTGAAAGATCTGGGCAAAGTCCTATTGGTGAGCTCCTCCGTCAGGCAAGGCTGCGTTGGCTGGGTCATGTAGCCTGCATGCCCAGCCACCGCATGCCTAAACATCTATTGTTCGGCCAGAACGAGGGGGCTAAACGGGCGCGGTACGGGCTAGAAAAGAGATGGAGTGATGTGGTACAGGAGGACGTGGATCTGAGTGGACTTGCCGATGACTGGTACCAGCGGTGTCAAGATCGGCCTCTGTGGAGGAGGCTCGTGAAGGACGCTACTGGGCAGTTGGAGGCAGTCGCCCTTCAACAACAACGGAGGGCGGAGGAGCGACGCTCACAACACCGAGCGGAGCACCGGGTGGCTAAAGCACAGCAAGTTGGCACAGTAGGGGCCACAGGTGGTGCATCAGCCAGTCACCCGTGGCACCTGGGTCTGCCCTGTGACCTCCTGCCAGCGCCCGTTCGACACTTTACGTGGCCTCAAGGTGCACATGGCCTGGCACAAGCATCGTGGTGACGTCACCACCACTTGGTGGCGAATGGCGGTTGTATATCACTGTGTGTGTATATCACTGTGTGTCACTGTGTGTGTGTCACTGTCTTTGTGTGTCACTGTGCGTGTCTCTGTGCGTGTGGTTGGCGCACGATAGCACTTCCTCCCCCCACCCCACCACCCCAGGGTCGCACCTTGAGGAAGAGATTAGTGACTTTGGCATCCACCACGAGCTTCTTCCTCCTCTGGTTGAAGACGATGCTTGTGTTGATGGGCGAGTTGCTTCGCGTGATCACCACCTGGCTCGCTCCTCCCGTTGTGTTTGCGTGAGTCGACCTGATACCAGAGCGATGGAGATGGAGAGAGAGACATCAGAGGAAGACATCGGAGAGAGACATCAGAAAGAGGTGGACACATAGAGAGAGACAGGGAGACATGAGAGAAACAACAGAGAGACAGCAGAGAAAGAGACATTAGAGAGATACATCAGAGAGAGGTGTGGACATAGACGCAGAGTGAGAGACAGAGAGAGGTGGAGACAGACAAAGAAAGAGACAGAAAGAGACAAAGCGAGAGGCGGACAGAGACATTAGAGAGTGAGACGGAGAAAGAGAGACACAGAGAGAGAGACAGAGAGATATATACAGAAAGGCATTGAAAGAGAAAGACGGAGATGAAAAAAAATAAACGGAGAGAGAGACAGAGAGAGAGAGAAACGGAGAGACTTTTTGACTTTTAAACAACTTTTATTGCCGCCAGCAGCAAAAGCACTGGAGGCGATTTCGATATGAAACACAGTCACCAGCAAACAAATGAAAAATAAACGCTACAAATCCACGCGCTGTGGCGCTAAAGCACCGCGCACAACACGAAAGAAAAGTCACGTGGTTGTGGTGGTCATCGCGCACGCCACGGTGACGAGCGAGCGCTTCAGAAGGTGAACATGAGGGTGCCGTCCACGCTGGTACAGAGGGCTTTTCCGGCTCCCCAGCGTTCGAAGAGGACGTGCACATCACCGACAAGTGTGTGGTATGAGATGGAGACAGAGAGACATAGAGACAGAGATAAACAGACAAAGACAACGAAGCACAGAGAGATAGAGAAATATTGACAGCAGTTTTTTTCTTCGCAATTTTTTTTTACAATTTTAAAAAATATATATTTTAACTTTTTTTTTTTACACTTGTAGTAACTGTGAATGTCACTGTGTGGTGCCGAGCTTGCGAGGCCACGGCGGATAATGTCATTATGTGCAGCCCGTTTACTGGGCGTAGTACCAGCCCTAGCTGTGCTTGGGTGAGCGCTGGTCGGCGCAGAGGCACCACGTACAGTGAGCGGTGCGGGCTCCCAGTGAGGGAGCGAGAGAGAGTGTCACCCAGTCGGGGTTACGTTGGGGCATGATACGCTGGTTGACCTGCTGACACGTGACCAGATGATATTTGAGAAGGGCCACCGGTGGACGGGGGTCGCTGGGTGGTCACGTGGTATAGAAGAGCTCTTGGGAGCCTTCCGGAAAGGGTCAGAGAAATCGAGGTGGGCGGGGCGAGAGGCGGAGCCAGCTCCAGCACGGGCCGATATAACGGGGGCCCCATGTGGGGCTCGGGGTTCTTGACTGTTGGTGAGTGAAGATCGACGTCGGGTTGAAGAAGCCTCTAGCCACGCGGTCCGGGACCCAGCTCGTGGTCCGGACTGGGATAGCGGGACCGTGTCTAGTTCTGTCGTAGCGTGGTTAGATGGGCGTTCAACACCCGAGTATAGGTTACGTTATGTTGAATTGATGTAATAGTGTTGCTCCCAAGACAACTTCTGCGACTCAGTTGGACTCACTACACACTTTATTTAACTATAATTTAAAAAATAATGTTTATTACTGTTTCTATTTAATATTTTTCATTTGTTGTTTTACATAACAAAAATGTTTTCAACAGTTTTTCTTAACAATTTTTTTACTATTTTATAAACATTTAAAACATTTTTAATGTAAACAGTTTTTCATTTCTTTTTCCAAAATGTTGAAATTGTTTTTTTTTACTTTTTACGTACAATTTGATAGTATTTTATTTACAGTTTGTTTTATTATATATATTTTATAAATTTGTAAAGTTTTTCACGAGTTTGTTTATAAAATTTTGAAACTAATTTCTTTTACGTGTTAAACGGTTTTTTTACACATTTTTTACATTAATCAATTAAAAAAATAGTATTTTTTACTGTTTTTTTTTACTAGAAAAAATTGTTTACTTTTTTCACAATTTTTTTGAAGAACAGAGCTGCCGACAGCTCTGTTTTTAACTTGTCCTTCCTGTCTATTGTGTATATTAAAATAGCCCTACCAACGGTAATCCCTATTGAAGTACGCTGCCCTTTGTAGGCATGCATTTAAATAATTTATTCTTTGATTATTCGCTTCCACGCAGCACTAAGCCGGTAGCTATCTGAATGAATAAAGTTATTTTGATTACTTAAAATTTCGATTGATTCTCTAATTAGTCTTGGCCAGTAGTAGCTAGTTTTGCACAAAACTTAAACATTATCAAAATCAATTGAGTGTCCTTGTTGGCACGCGTGTTTTGCTACTGCTGGCAGTTGCATTTGGGAGACTTTAGTATTTCTCTGATGTTCTTTTAGTCTCGTGCTGATCATTCGTCCCGTTTGCCCAACATAACATTTACCACACGTGCAGTTAATCCCGTACACACCTTCTATTGATAGCTTCGTTAATACATCTTTTGTACCAGATATTATATTCTGTATTTTATGTACCGTGCCAAATCTGACTGATGTTTTGTTTTTCCAAACATCTGGCTAGTTTATCAGTTACTCCTGCAATGTACAGTATTTTGATAGTTTTTAATTACTTGGGCAGTTAACATTTTTTTGCAAAAAAATAACATTTTGTTCTACTATGTTTTACAGTTTTTAAACAATGTTAACAACTTCAAATCGTTTTTTAATACTATTTTGAAACTATTGTTTCTTTTTTACCATTTTAAACTATTCTTTGTAGCGATTTTTAGTTATCTTACCGGGTGCAAGGCCCCACTGAGCTGCTACATAGCTCTTTTTCATGAGCGACCGGGCTATCACAAATGATAGCTCCTAAGAAGTGTGCTTAACATCATCATCATCACGTGTGGTGATTTATGGCAGCAGCCAAATGCTCTAAACCAGTGGTTCTTAACCTGGGGTGCACGCACCCCCTAGGGTGCAAGCTGCCATTTCTGAGAGCCAAAGGGGTGCAGGTTGCAGGGGTGCAAGGTGCAGGCTGCTCTAAACGCACGTTTCTAAATGTGGAGGGACAAAGCCGGAGGACCTGGAGCAAAATCCACGTGATCACGGGGATAGAAAGAAAGAGACACGCAAACTTCAAATATACAACAGCAGGCGTCGGGGTTGGAATCGAACCACGACCTCCTGTATACCGGGCTAGGTAGTAAACATCTTGCTACCGTGGCGCCGCATTATTTCCAGGACTAAAAACGAAACGACAGTAGAGGAAGCGAATGGGTCCGAGGAAACGTCCAACCGAGGAGACGGATCAAAGCTCAGCACCAGTTTCGACATTCATCATCTCATCAGCAGTCAAGCTTCGCTTGTGCAACTGCTAGTGATCTGCCAGATATTTATAGGCACCGACTGGTTTCATCATTCACTGGCTAATCAGCAGTCAACCTTTTCTTAAGCCACTGCTGGTGATTTGGCAGATTCGGTTAGGGCCCTCCCTGTGAGACGTGGGTTCCAGTTCCACAAATCGTCTGCAGTCGTAAACAACCCACAGAACGATGACGGGAGTCGCCATGGTGAATATAATAATCAGCTAAATTCATCAGAGAATTCGCATTCCTTCCCGTATTTTGTCTATCACGTGTAAAACAATCACGAGGATTTTGTTTACACATTCGATCAGCCAGCGACAGGACAAACTGGAAGAAAGTGAATTGAGTTTTAAACTTGAAAACATTTAACTACAAATCACCCCTGCAACCCTGGCACTCGCGAGGTCTGCTGAACGAGGCCGAGTCTAAGGTTAGAACTCGGATTGAATAACGGAGTGGAGGTGGATTGAATCATCTGACACCGATTCTCCCTTCCCTCCCTTCGCCAATGCAGCAACAATGCCAATGCAGCAACAATGCCGTGGGTGAGAGGCTAATCTCTCACAATACAAAGGCCACTGCCCCAGCCTCTGTGGTTGGACCATCTCTAGCTCCACCTACCTTGGTGCACCCATTTCAGGCCGAAATAAGACCTTGTCTCAGCAGCTTTCTCTCTCTCACCTGAAGACGATTGCTTATATACTAGCTGCCACTGCTATTCAGTGGCCTAATATAAAATGTTTCGCTCCCGATGACCGCTGCAAAGTATGATATTGTGTTTTGATTTAGTGTGCTGATCTTTAAAGGTGCATTGATATTTTTTGATACTCCTACTGATGCTCCTGCTGTTGTGGAGTGACGCATGTTTTAATTATTGCGTTATGTGGGATAATTTCTGGAGGTTGGAAGAAATGCGGGCGAAAGTAGGGTTTAAACACAGGATGCCTACCTTGAATTGAACCGTGGAAAATTAACATCTGACGTTTCCCCTCGCACACGTTGCTACGTCAGACCGACACGTACACACAGACACACACGGACACACACAAAGCCAAATATCCCCCGTTTATCCTGTAACAGACTGTTGGGGCATGTGCTGTAGCACCTATGAAAGCGAGAACGGCACACGAGGCAGTGCCGGATTAACCTAAGTGCAGGGCCTGTAGCATGTTATAGAGGGGCCCTAAAAAACTAATATTAAAACACACATTTTTTTTTATTGCATAGTAAAGTAATTGTATTTTTGTATTTCCTATACAGCCAGATAATACGACAAATCGCTAACCTTAAACACCCAGTCGTACTACAGGAAGAGAAAGTGCAAAATCACTGAACCGGAATTGACAGCTTAAAAAGCATTTAGTGCGGGGCCCTTGATATGTAGATACACAAGTAGCTACTTGTGCTACGAGGATCATCCGGCACTGACACAAGGGGGTGAGTGTGCCAGCACCACGCCCGGCCGCCTTTGTCTCCCCAGTGGCAATGTTTACACACTGCACCAGGAACTCATTGGAGGCTAAGTCGACCGGTTCAGACAATCGTTACTGATTTTGGCTGTGAGCGGGAATCGAACTTGGGTCGCAAGGTTCGTAGCGCAGCGTAGCACTAACCGCTACACTACCGCTCCCTACACACACAGACAGACACACGTGGGCACATACAGACACACACGGACACACACGGACACACGTGGACATAAAAAGACACACGGAAAGACATGGACACACACGGACACACGCAGGCACACAGACACACGCGGAGACACACGGGCACATACAGACACACGGACACACGCGGACACACACGGACACAAAGACACACCCGGTCTCACACGGAAACACATGGACACACACGGATACACGCGGACACACACTCAAACACATGGATAAACGCAGACACGCGGACAAATGTGGACACACACGAACACACACGGACACACGCGGACACACACAGACACACACGGACACATGGAAACCAAGGACACACGCGGGCAAACGCAGACACATGCAGCCACACAGACACACACGGGAACAGACACACACGGGAACACACGGACACACACATACACAGGCGAACACATGCAGACACACACGGAAACACACTGACACACACGGACACACAGGGAAACAGGGAAACACACGGACATACGCAGACACACATTGGCACATGTGTGCATGCAGACACACGCGGACACACACAGACACACGCGGGCCAACAAACTTAGCCAACTCGCTGTGACGCATGACGCAGCTGCGTTGGCAACACGCGTTGCTAAATTGCCTCAGGCCGCCAGGAACCAAAAAAAAACCCACAGAGTATAATGAAAACACTACTACTACTTATTAATATTGCTGTTGTCGTTGTAATTCATCCATCTTCATATTCTTCGGGTTTTTCGGTAAAGTCAGATAGATAGCTTTAAATAAAATAAAAAAACTACTACTTTTAGTTCGCAACACAAGCCGTCGTCATCAGGAAAAGGGGGTTAGCTTCTAAAGGCAAACTGTTTATAAAGGTTTGAAATAGGCATAGCCCAAATGTCAGCAGCCTGGGCGGGGCAGCTATTGTTAATGTAAGTGGTGGGCAGCGACCAGTGAGTGGCCTCGACGGTGACGGTGAGCCAGAGGTCGCAAACGGGTTTTGATTCCTTACCCGTACCCGGCCGCACCAGGGTCGCAAATGGGTACCCGTACGGTACCCGTTCCCTACCCGTACCCGTACCCTACCCGAAATGAGTGACAAACGGTTACTCACCAGTGACTCACGGCCTACCCGTACCCGTACCCGGCCGCACCAGGGTCGCAAACGGCCGGGTACGGGTAGCCGGGTATCGGGTAGGGTACGGGTATCGCCCGCCCATTGCCAAACGCTCCGGTCCGTGGGTGTCAATGAAAAAAAACTAAGAGTTTCACGGCTCACCGGATTCCTCCGTGCAACTGCGATCTCAACCAATCAAAACGAAGGCCGTGACTCCCCGTG
>JAAXLI020001401.1:0-20561 GCA_014621495.2 Entosphenus tridentatus | reverse complement strand
TTTGGCATCAACTCAACTCGCCGTGTTTGGAGGACGAGGAATGCTGCCTATGACCCCAAGAACACCATCCCCACCGTCAAACATGGAGGTGGAAACATTTTGCTTTGGGGGTGTTTTTCTGCTAAGGGGACAGGACAACTTCACCTCATCAAAGGGACGATGGACGGGGCCATGTACCGTCAAATCTTGGGTGAGAACCTCCTTCCCTCAGCCAGGGCATTGAAAATGGGTCGTGGATGGGTATTCCAGCATGACAATAACCCAAAACACAAGGCCAAGTCAACAAAGGAGTGGCTGAAGAAGAAGCACATTAAAGTCCTGGAGTGGCCTAGCCAGTCTCCAGACCTTAATCCCATAGAAAATCAGTGGAGGGAGCTGAAGGTTCGAGTTGCCAAACGTCAGCCTCGAAACCTTAATGACTTGGAGAAGATCTGCAAAGAGGAGTGGGACAAAATCCCTCCTGAGATGTGTGCAAACCTGGTGGCCAACTACAAGAAACGTCTGACCTCTGTGATTTCCAACAAGGGTTTTGCCACCAAGTACTAAGTCATGTTTTGCAGAGGGGTCAAATACTTATTTCCCTCATTAAAATGCAAATCAATTTATAAAATTTTTGACATGCGTTTTTCTGGATTTTTTGTTGTTATTCTGTCTCTCACTGTTCAAATAAACCTACCATTAAAATTATAGACTGATAATTTATTTGTCAGTGGGCAAACGTACAAAATCAGCAGGGAATCAAATACTTTTTTCCCTCACTGTAGGTAATATGATTGCATTAGGATCAGAGTTTGGGGTCAGCGTTAAGTTTATGTTCACTTTATGTGAGAATTATTGTTGAGTTTATGCTGGGTTGAGGCTAGAGTTTAGCTTTAGGCATAGGTTGTGTTCGGACCGTGCTTTAGGTTTGGGTTTGTCAGGTTGAGTGCTAGGGTTAGGGTTATGTGGGGCTAGGACTGTTTCTTTAGGGTTAGTATTAGAATTGTAAGCTGCAAATGAATCCTGCGTTTTAAGAAATTATAAATGTTTAAATAGCTCGCGTGCATCTATCTGTACACTGTAAAGATAAAACGTAGTGTGCACTCGGGAAACCTGCTTATTGCTGCAAAACTTCAGTTTTCTACCTCGTGTTCTGAAGCATCCATATGGCGCAGCGTTTGGTTCTATATGCTACGCTGTATATTTGAAGAACAATCTGAGTTTTGGAAAAATCCTCTGTAGAATATTTTCATGATTTATGTAATGTCCTTTCCGATCTGCCTCCACACTCTCAAGCACCCAACAACTTTTGAGGTGAAGGTTGAATAAAATTTCCTTTGAATAAACCATGAAGTGAAATCGTTGGCTTTTTGAGATTGAAGACATACTGATTTAAATGGTAAAAATTTAAATAAATGACTAGTGGACATTTTTCAAATAAAAGCGTGCCGTTTTCTTTTACTATCTTGTAGTGTGAGTAATAAAATCGTCTACCATAAGGATTTTATTATAACTGGGTGGTACTGTGACAGAGCACCTGCCTAACACATCTCTTTGGGGGGTCGACACATTCCATAATCATAAATGGGCCAATGAAATTAACAGTATTTTTCTTGAATTCAACGATAAAATACCATTTGGTTTTAAGTCGAGTGTGGAGGCGCAAACCTGTGATCCAGTGCTTTTGGCAGTGAGCATTGGTGAATCAAGCAAATTTGTAAAACTTCCAAGCCTTCTGGGTGGTAAGGTGGCAAGGAAATGGCAATGCAACAAGTTTATTGTCTCCATCTGTGCAGAGCTGAGTGTTATCCTCTTGTTTTGTGGCATCCCCCCCCCCTCCTCTGGATACTTCTGTTGTTGTCCACTTACCATTCACAGGAGACATTGGCCCAGCATCCCAATATCAGAGGTCCCTTCTAAAAAGCAGTATTGCTTGGTTAGACTTTTCTGGATTAGCAAAGGGCATTATTATTATTATACTGTGAGCGTATATATGTAACCACGAACCAAGATGCTGCAAAAATTATTGGGACTTGAGCATCGCATGGAAATGAAGGCGTTATGTATGTACAGTACGTATATAATTGCCACCCACTAACCAACAGTAGTCGCCCTCGGTGTAAAGAGGTCCCAATTATTGGTCTATCGCAATGCAACTCCAATACGCTCTCAGAGAGGCCACTCTTTTAAAAAGCATGAACAAAGGGGAAGACAATCAGCATATTGATACTTTAACATCAATTACAAAAACAACCTCATGAAATTCACATTCGTAGAATGATACATAATACTCTCATGCATTTTAACACGTAGGCTTTCCCAACCAATATCCATAATAGAGTTTTTTTTTTACACATTGCGTAAATATAAATGTGTTGTCAATAAAGGTGGTGGCGGGATTTAACGACTCGTTTATATTCATGCAATCTCCCCCAAAAAACGTATATCATGGACTGTCTTGTGTATTGGCATCCAGCCAGCAGTATTGTATTTATATTGATGTACTATACATACTGTAATGTAATACTGTTCCTTACTAATAATGTAGGTAAAGATGTGCATTAAAACTAAAACTCGAGTTCAAGCAAATTGCTTGCACCTTTGTTTGGTTTGGGTAACTTATTTCTGTTGTATTGTCCATAATATAGGTTTTTGGGTTAGATCACGTAAATATATAAATGTGTCGTTAAAACCCACCACCACACGACACAGGCAACTAGTAAGGGTTGTCACGTAAACAGAACATGCCAATTCGTCATTAGTGTAGTGTGGCTTTCACGAGGGTGGAGACGAACGTTTGGAGGCAACACGTTTATTAACACAAGGGTATGATACAGTGTGTAGCGAACCCTTAACACTTGAAGGGGTTACGGCTCCTTCACCCGCTGCCTAAGGAGGTACCGCCTCCGGACTGACGTGCCCTACTACTGGGGCCACGGTCTCTGGGTCCTTCGGCTAGGCGTGACATAGGGGAGGCTGTTCTGACCCGACCCAGCCAAGGTACAGGTCCCGACCACTGGCCCCCTCGGTCCCGGTAACCTTACAAGGACATCGGGCCCTGAGGGTTCTAGGGTCGCATCACTGGCCCACTCAGACCCAGCCCTTACAAGCACGGCAGGTCAGGTGAGTCTCAGGGTCCTAGCTAGCTGGTCTTCAGTCTTGAACTGGCCCCGGGCCCGTCCAGAGGTCCGGCTTTTATACACCTCCCCAGGTGTGTCAGCCCCTGGCCACACCTCCCTTCCAGAGAGTTCCAGGGGGGGTTGGGGGGTCTCGGGGAATAATAAAACACCCCGCAGCACCCCCTGCTTTGGGGCTGGGGAATGTAGCGACACTTATGCGGTCCAAGTTACTGCCCCTGGTAGGCCCATTTACAGTGCTACATTAGTACAGCACACCGGTATGTTGGAGAGCCAAGCCACAACATTTACAATCTGAGTACGATGTTTCGCCAGTAATTACAACTAGCTTCATCAGGCGACAGCCAGATTTGTGGAGAAGTCTTACTGTATTGTGAGAGATAGTCTCAAGGTGGTAGAAATTACAGAGAAGATGAGAGAGAAAAGGCTGTGGAGAGACAGCAGGAAAATGATGTGGGTCATAAGGTGCAAGTGATGCAAGTGGAAGGAAATAGATCAAGAGAAAGGCAGGAGAAGAGGTGGGCGATGTGGTGCGATCGGACACAGTGGCCCGAGGAGCGTTGAGAGAAATGGCGCAGGACAGGGCAGTGTGCAGATGTCGTTTTAAACTTTTCGTTCATATCTACTCCCTTCATCAGTAAGGAAGCGGGGCTTTATTGCTAGAACTACAAATCTGATTCAAGTGGTCATCACGACCAGTGCCATGGATGTTCTAGCAGCTCACCATCAACTCTTCCCTCCTGCCAGACCCTACAACATTTTTCACAATTTACAATTGACACCCAAGATCTGTTATCCCAGTATTCCACAGTTCAGTATTTGTTTCAGTCACTTACTTCTGGGTTAAAAATCTAATGCCAGAGTAGTTACCCACCAGAGTAGAAGTCTGCATACATGCCCTAACCATCACGTACGTCATCTTCTCTCCGTATACATCTACAATGAATATAATGCCCAGAACAGTAATACATAACTTTACGTCAGTGATGCGTTCCTTCAAGGTGCGATAACGAATATCGAAACGACGCAAAGCAAAGCGATTTACAGGGTAGTAGGTGGTGGTGATAGACAAGGTGACGTCAGTGTGGGCTTGAGGTGACACAAATCACGTGGTGGTGTTAATAGCGTGACGAAATATTCGCGAAACGATGTAAAATGGGGAGATGTAAATCAGGGTATTACGCTCATCTCAACTTCCAAGTTACTCAACTTATCCTGCCATGATACATTCCTCGCATCCTCTGCGTGTACCTACAAGAGTGCATTTTTTGCCCTTGCTGTATTAAAGTCCTGCTCTCTGAACAGTACAATAACACGGACAATAATCCTACCTTTAATATATATCTTAATATTTACTGTTCACCAACCAACACTCATGTTACTGCGCAGTACATAAAGTCGACAGTACAAATGGCCCTCATCTAAATTATGTTTCCCCCAACCGGTTGTGTACAAGAGTCATTCGGCTGCATTGCACTGAGCAACATAGAGCAAGGCCAGACCAGTTAATTTGTCCATGCATTACTTATCTTCATCCTTTCATCATCAGTTTCACTGGAGAATATTTTTGGGGGGCTGTGGCTGTGTACAATCAGAGCATTCACAGGCCTCAAGGCTCTTGTGAAGGGGCAACCTGCTCGTGTGGCCCACTCACCTTTCCCGCAAACTCTCTGACCTTGATTGCACTCGCAGGTCGTGTTGATGGACAGGATAGCTTCCTGGATTCTCCGTCCCATTCATCCGACGAGGCCAGAACATCCAGGTGAAAATAAGTTTTTGGGACCAAACCGCGAGTTCGGAGAGAGCAGAACAACACGGTCATCGCCCCCTCCTCACCGCCAACCATAAAAAAATACATATTTAATGGCCGCAAGTATTCGAACGACAACACACACACATGTCTCCCACATCTACGGCTGTCAAAGTCCACCACCGTCTCCTCACCACATGCGATGTAACGCATTCACTTGAAACGTGCCTCTGACAGGCAACGATATTTTACTCCCGGTATAGAATGAGAGTCCGCAAAAAGGTTATGGCACGGGCAAGATGTATAAAGTTGCCAAAATGAGCAATAAAACGTCGTCTAAGGTGCGTACCCACATTTAATTTACATAATGCATTATTCAAACTCAACATCAACTGTGCTCTTGCCAAATACCTACTTAGAGAAGAAATCTGAATCAGAATCTTTAACTATCCTGGATAAATTCGATAAGCTATGAAGCTCTTCTTCACAGATGTCCTGTAGGGGGCGGTTAGCTTCAACAACAAACAATATTAAAAAAAAACGATAGCGGTGCAAAGTATAGGGAAGGAAAGCAAATCACTAAACATAAACGTATAAAATAGATGTATGTATTTTGAACTTCTTTTGAATTGTACGTAGCCAACCTTGCTAATCAGAGGTGCGGGGGAAGGACAGCAAATTAAGCATAAAATCAGTTCTAAAGAAGTTAGCTGTATAAGATAAAATATTAACGGTGTTCATATTGTAGAGAAGTTCCGATGGACGCACTCGGAGACGGATAGGCCACTGTCGGTAGCCTAAAAGAGGCCTAGAAATAGGGTTTCGTTCCAACAAGTGGGGCACTACCTACTTTTTTATATTTAACATCAGAAATGTATAGAGATTCCTTATGAAAAAGTTATCCGCACACAACCTTTCAGTTTTTGAGAAAAATGATGCTAAAGGTGCCCATTTTGAAAAAAGGGAAACCATAGGGAATTTTGCACTTTAAAACCTGCAGAATTACCACTTGAAGTACAAAATAAACCAGTTTGAAATGTGTGATATACCTGAAGTTGCTATCTATGCACAGTAAACATGATAAGATTATCAAGAAAACTTCTACTGTAGCATTAACATCCCAATTCGCATTATGTTGTTCCAATTCAAAGGTAATATTTGAGGTAAAATCTGAATAACAAATAGAATTAAGCCAAAATATAATATATAAAAAAAGCACTTTTCAAAGTAACACATTTAATGGTGAATTGTCAATTCGCATACGCGAGCAGTAGCTGTACTACATGTACATATTCAGAGGAATGATGATTGTAAACAAGATTTAATTTTTATTGATTTATATGAAATATATATGTCCTATATTAATTTTATTATCATATACACATCACTAAATATCAAGATCACTGTCCTCACTATCAAATTCACATGAAACAATATCCTCAGTTAATCTCACATTGTCACAATGAACACATTTACATAGGTCAGTGCAGGCCAGGCCAGCCTTGTGGCATGAGCACCTTCCACCTGTACAAGTACCAGACTTACACCCACAGTAGAGTGACCCCAAAATCTGTTGAGGAGCTGGATCTTTAGTCATCCATGATATGATGAGATCACCATCCTTGACAATCCATCCAAAGCCGTCTGGACTGCGAGCATTTATAAAAGGATCCAATGCTCTCCTGTGGATTGCAGCTTGGTAGTTAGCACGCTTGAAGTGCTCTGTAAGTGCATCTTTTGTTGGAGGTAATGCCTGTTCGGAAGAGGCCTGGACACAGAACCTATTGTATCTGGCAAAATTAACATCTGATACCTTTTCTCCATACAGCTCACACACAAAACGTTCTATGGCCACAAATGTAGTGCTGTCCATTTCTAATTGCCTCTCAAGAGCAACAAATGCACTGATGTACTCTGCATTTCCAGACACTATATTTAGTGGTTTCTCTTTTACTTTCCCATAAAAGGAACTAGTTGAGTCACAGCCAGTGAATGTGTGTAGTCCTATCAGTGCCTCTGTTAGTGAAGGACCCAAAGCAGAACCAATAGCCTGGAGATCTAACATTCTTTGCCTGTCTTTTGTTCCTGTCAGAAAGTGCATCTTTGCTGAGGGAAGCTTAGCCATTATTGAAAGTGAAATGATAGCAACATCAGTGTCAGGACTCTGGATGATTATCTTATTATAAAGTTCACTCCAGGCATGTTTTGTATGAAGTAGGAGCCTCGTGTCAGCTTCTTCATGGTCACAAGTCAAAGATTCTACCTCTTTGACAGACATAATGCCATCTTTAAGAGTGAGTTGATGACATACATTTATGTGTGCCACAAAGATAGCTATGTCTTTTCCAGCTGCTTGTAAAGGCACAGTTCTCCATGTCTCAAAGAGAAAGTCTGTCAAGGCTTCTTTATTTTCACCACTGGCTAGAAACTTGGTCCACTGACTTGGAGTCTTCTGCTTGATGCTGTATATTTGCAGTAATTGTTGTCCAGCAACAGCACGTCTTCATCGTTCAGCATTTTTTATGCTCACTGCCGGGTAGCGATCAATGACAAAATCGACCCTTGGACAACTGAACTTTCTACCCATCTTAATCATAAGTTGAAGAAGATCATCAGCAAGCTCACCGAATGTGTCTGGTATATTCTTGAGACTCCTGATCAATGCCATGCCATCTATCAGTAGGGCACCATTATCACCAACAGTCTTGTTCACATGACAGTCCTTGTTATTTGATTCTAAACACGCTAGAAGAGCAGCCTTATTTGTTTTGGCTAATGAACCATCAGTGCTTGCTAGCGGGGATGAGATATTGCCAAGTGAATATGTCAGAATCTCTTTCAAGTTTACAGACCGGGATTGACTTATCACTAACAGTCGTGCAAAGAGTCTCCTGTAATTTTTTTAGAATGACTTGATTTCCATCTTTTGTCTTGGATGATTTCTTAATTTGATCCCTAAACGTAGTGAGCTTCAAGGACTTTATTGGAGAGAAAAAGTCTGTTTTTGATGACTGGACTCGATCTTGGATGAAAATTTTCAGAGCTGTTTCACCTTTATCACAAGCACTTTGTATGTCATCTCTGACTGTCTTTGTAGCAACAACACCAGAGCGAATACATACAAGATCTTCACGAGGTAGGAAGGGATTGATCATAGACTCAACTGCTGAAACTAAAGATATAACAGTGGCATTGTCTTTTGCAATTCTTGTTGCATCCAACTCTTTATGACCCCTCTCTTCATGTTGCATTCCAGCCATCATTTCGCACTGCCTTGTGATTGCAGAACGTTCAGGATGAGACAGTATCCATCGCTGGACGGCACCTCTGTTCAATGTTATCCCAGTTATGCCGCCTTTGGTCTTTGAATCACGGTTGCAGGTTTGTTCTATTTCTTGGTCACAAGCTATGGATGAGAACCTGTTAGCATCCTTACGCTGTACTGTCCAGTTTCCTTTTGCAGTAACTTCTTCATAGCAGTGTGGATGAGTCTTTGGAAGATTGATCATCTCGACCCAATATGCTGATAGGTACCTTGCATAATTTTGGCGGTCATATGCAAAATACCATGCCAGCATACGTCTCACTGTTGCTAAGTGAAGGCTCCAGTCAGTCTCTGGTTGCTCTAATGAAACTCAGTGTAATGCGAGCAAGGATGGGGTGGCCGCTGCCTCCGCACCACTCACGCGGGCCGGAGTATAGGGGAGGCGGGGCCTGGTCGTCGGGGTGAGTGGGGGCGGAGTCAAGGTCACGAGAGGAGGAGGAGTCAGGGTCACGTGAGGAGGAGGATATAGGATGAGAGCCGGAAGGAGATCGGGAGTCAGGAGAGAGTGGAAATAGAGAGGAGCCACGCGGTGTGCTGGAGCAGGAGTGGCGCCATTTGCCACGCGGTAGGAGTCACGGCATCGTCGGCCAGCGGTGTACGTGGAGCAGCGGGGTGGCTGCAGAGTGTGCGGGGCACACGGGGCAGCGGTGTGGCTCCAGCATGTGCGGAGTCACACGGAGCAGCGAGGAGGCTGCGGAGTGTGCGGGGCACACAGGCAGCGGTGTGGCTGCAAGGAGGCGGAGGACGCAAACGGCGTACGGGGCGTGCGAGAGAAGAGGTGCAGGTCCGACCAAGGACATCGCGGGGTGCGAGAGACAAGAACCCAATAAAGGACAGACGGAGACCTACATCGCCTAAGAGTCCTTTATTACATCAGTAACAGTTGAACCATTTCAATGTATGAGCTCCAAAGTCCAAAGGTGGGATTTACAGAGTTCATCTCATGTACATATCTATCATAGCAGGACAGCATATCTGATATATCAGACACTGAGTTAGATGAAAATCCTGCCTCAGACTTGTACTCTCATACTAGATCTTCCATGGCTGATATGTAACGAGTGTGCTGTTGCTCAGGAATAGACTGAAGAAATTACCTCAACCGCAAGATATGCAATGCCTCAAATAGGAGTTTGTGTGCACGAATGCTACGGTTGTAGTGATGTCCACTAATGACTCCATTTATTGGACCAACAGCTACCACATTTGATTCAATCAGCATATCCTGTAGTCCTGCTTCTTTGAAACGTTTGCCTATCACTGCCATAAAGGACATGGCTGTGTGGAACTCACCTAGTCTTGGGATGATACGCTGCATCAGATTTTGGTCTTTCCACCTTATTTGCTGCGCTTTAGCGTATATAGCCTGGTCATACACAGTGACAATACTCTACAATTCTAGTCGATCAGCAATTTTCACACTTCTAGTGAGTATGGTATTTACAGTGGTCATTTCTGTAGGGGAAGCCTTTATCACTGGTAGATAGTAGAGAGCAGATTTTGGCAGTGAGCTAGTCTGAGTAGAACAATTAAACCCAGTCCATCCTGGAAGAGAAGTGTCTGATACTGCATGACAGCTATATTTTAGCAGCACATAGATTGTATCAGTTTTTTGTGCCAGCTCCATAGATGGGACAGTATTAAACTCCAGCAGAGGAACATTTAGCTCTTGAGGGCCTTGTCTCTTGGTATGGATGTATAGGTCTAGAACACTCTTTTGTGGTTGCAGTGTCCTTACACCTTTTCTGATGAACACAGTCCTCCTATGGTCTTCGCTTTTCATTTTACTCTGAACCATTATACCATTGGTGTGGTGGGTAGTACCTTGTCCAGACAGGGTCTCCTCCCCAAAGTCAATGTTATCCCACACCAAAACGGTTGGATGCTGCTTTGACATACACTTTGGTATATCTGTTCCAGTAGCCAGCTGATATTCGGCTAAGGCTGTCTCAAAACCAATGGTACTTGATGTTGATATGCAGTGTCCAAGTCTGCTCAGAATATCTAACAATTGGGAAGAGCGGATTAAGTGCCTAACGGTCAGTCCTAATGCAAGGAATTTAGGTGTAGACTTTTTACCACTTCATGCCAGGTATACTATGTCTTGGCAGATGGACAGTAATCTCCTGTTGGTATCCTCAGGCAACTGTACTTTCTTATCAAACATAGGTTCATCTTATGCTCCAGTACACCAGGCAATCAGATTATACAGCTCCACAGATACCATGGTATCTGCTGCATCAATATTCAGATCTGTTGACAGTGGTGGCCATGGCATTGTCATACCAGAAGTACCTCGCATAGCTTGTTGCACTATGATGCCAGCAGAGAACAAAGTATGCTTTCTGTCTGAACTGTAGACCTCATGTGTTGTGTAAGGTGCAGTGTCACGAGAGAGTTCACCGATATCTTCTGCACTGTCACTATATTTTTCAGTCTCAGTACTTGAGGTCGACATTGGCTCCATAAAGTCTGTAGCTGACAGTCCTTCACAAAACACCATCTCGCTGAGATTCCATCTCAGGTTTATGGAAGAGTAGTTGTGGATAATCTCGCTGTAGGAAACACTTCAGCAGATCGGACCTAACTTGGGTTTTTATAGCCAACATTTATGTGGGAACACAAACTTCACAATTGTATAATTATTACCTGGATGATCTAACGTCATATCCTTCTTCTTTTATAGCCTTACAAAACAACTGCACAAGCCTCGTCATCCGGAGAATTTCTTGCTTCTCGATTAGGCGATCCTCAATCACTGGTTTGCAGAATGCTTTGTAGCCTCTCTGATACTGCAGGACAGTTGAGTAATGTGCTCTGAAATAGGAAAACAGAAAGTCATAATGAGTCACCTGCAAAGCAACTATTCTCTGATAGGCAAATGAAAACATGTACAATATGTCAAGATGAATGAGTTTGTGTGTTTTAGAGTGTGAGTGCGGGTAAACAGATGCAAATTAGTCCATGAATACAATCCGTGTGGCGTGTTTACATGCATGAGTCTGATGTATTTTAACCTCTTAACCCCCACCTGAACCGAGCACATTTTCTCCAGTTTGGCAACCCAAAACATAAAAGCTTAAAAAAAAGCATCAAAATAACGACGAAAAACAGGATGAAAACGCAACAAAGAAGTGACACAAAAACGTGACGAAAACGCAACTAAAATGTGACAAAAACGCGGCAACAATGTGACAAAGTTACAATCACTTTAGTAGGTCATAGCTTTCAAATGAGGCATTACGCTGAGAGTGCCTTGGTTTCTATGTTTTTTGAGGCATTACACTGTTGCTCTCCAGTTGAGAAGATTTTAGATTTGGGTAAAGCCAAAATGGAAAAAATGCACTCGGTTCAGGCAGGGGGTAAGAGATTAATTAACATGCATTGTCACGACCAAATAAACAAGTAATTAATTAAATTTGAATATCAGATGTAACTGAAATTTAATTTGAAATAGTCTTGGTCCTTTTGTATGTATAGAAAAATGTGAAGGGCACCAAGAGCATTAGATAGGACATGCATATTTAAAGCCCTACCTTCTATAGAGAAATAATTTCATTATGGAATTACATTGCATTCACACGCAATATGTAAATGTAATTGGAGTGACCCCACAGATTTGTGAACAAACATTTTTTTTGTACCTACCTATCTGTTTTTTCAGTTTTGCTGAGAAATCTTGTGTAATCTCGATAGCAGGATTTGTGGTATCGGACCTCGATTGCAATGCAGTCTTTCCCACGAATGTGTGTCAGAATGCTCTCATCTTATTTCATTTGAGCTGCCTCACGAAGAAGTCCTATATTAAAGATATGAAGACTAAATTATAAACCCAGTTGGCAACATATTAGTTTGCATAACATTCAATTCAAGTGAGTAAACATACCTGCATTTTCTGTCTCAGACTGCACCAACTTGTCAAGCTGACGCTTTCTGTTGATTGCAATAAACCGATCAAACATTTTGCAAATTATGCACAATTTAGGCAGAACGTGCTGGCTTGTTGATGGCTTTGAAGAAGTGGTTGTTGTGGTAGGGGTAACCTTCATCAAGCTGTACTTGGAACGCAGCCTCTTTGGCGAAACTGTTTCAGAGCTTTGAACCGGGGTTACAAGTCTTTTCAACCGTTCAGTCTTATCTTGATGCTTTAGTGCACAAGTCAAGCGTTTTTTGTCTATAAAACGCCGATAGCAGGCCGGGTGAAACCCGTAGTTTATTGGGACATCAGATACCGGTTTGTCAAGGAGGGCAACATGTTTATTAGCAATAGCTAGCTCCGTAGTGTCCGACGTTTTGAGCCATTCCTTCGCACATTGCTTGATTTTTTTCCATCGGACTTCAGTAAAGGGCTGCGGACCTTTCCCACCATCTTTTCCGACATGAAGAATACACTTTACGGGTGTTAATCGAGCTTGATCGCCGCTATCAGATGTAGTGATATTGGCTTGATTTTGGCTCTGACCTACTTACATTTTCGATTCTGATTGGTTCAAAATCTAGCTCAACAGTTTTATATGTCTCAATACGCAGTCAATAGAGTGCGCCAATAAATTACACTTTTCTCATTAACTGCAGGATAATGCGTGGATAACTTTTTGCTTGGATACCTTTTATAAACGTTGAACATATTGAGCTAAATAAAAAGTAGTGCTCCGTTTGTCGGAACGAAACTGAACGATACAGCTCACGTACAGCGGCCTAGGAGGTAAGTTAAGGGCTTTCGCCAGGGTTATTAAAGCTGTTACAATATTACACAAGGTACACAACTCCCAGGGGCTAGGGGTCCTACTCTGAGTCCGGGTCCCTGCTGGCTAGCTCCGGTCTCTCTCTCTCTCGTGTCGACTCCACCGACCGGAGAGAGAAGCACCTCTACGGCTACCACCGGCTTCTCCCCAGACTCCCTATTCGATCCCTCTCTCTACCCCTGGTTCCCTCTTCACCCTGCTTACTCTACCCGGTCCCACAGTGACCCCGCTTTCGTCACGGGGTCTCTCTTAAGTAGCCTAGGAGACGTGATGTCATCGCACTGAACGGCACACCTGACGTCACGTCTCCATTTTACTCCTCTACAATAGTATAAATCATCCCAGAACCAAATGGATTTCTCTGACCTCTACCCTTTCCTTTCTATTCCCCTCAAGGCCGATTCACTAACCCCAGAAGAATGTTACAATAGTTTTACCATACCCTTGTGCATATACTATTAACTTTACCAGAGTACTGAATGCCAAGTAAAACTAGCATTGAATAAAGTGCGCATCTACCGTCCACTAGTCTGCTGAACATTCTACTTCAACATGTCATATACATACTACAATGACCGCAGGTTTATATTATCCTCTCGAAAGATGATGGAACCAAAGTTATTGGCCCACATTTTTAGATTTGACAACGTGGAGAAGAAATGGCCGCGTCGATGTTTATTTTTATTCTCTCCCTCCAAATCCTGGAACGGGTTATTTCGGTGAAGGATGACAGCACAGGCGTGCAGTCACAAGTGCGGCACACTTCAGAGATGGTGCCATTTTCATTGCCCATAGTGTTTTGTTTATAGCTCTTAACTTTTAATATCCAGCGAGGGAAATGGCCACGCATTATTCAGTATATATGCATGTGTAAAAGTGGAGGTCATTTGCGCCAAAGATCAAAGAGTCGAGTATAGCGACATTTTATTGAGCGCCTCTCCACTCAGTTGATAAAAGTCGTAAAGTTGGCTTGGTATTATGAAATAAATTGTGATGGCCGCGAGGTAAGAAATTGCCATTACGGTTTTTTACATTTTAGTGGCTTTATTGTTCGAGCTCTTCACGGGGCCTCTTTCCTTTGCTGCTGATTGCTGGGCAATTTCCCCCCTGTAGCGACGATGTTGCTGTGAACAAATTAGCACTACTGGTTCCGTTTAGGGGTGAACATTGAAACAACAGGATGCAAAATTTTAAATATAATCTTATTTTCAAGGACTTACGATAAACATCACAAAGGAGCAACATGTTAGGTTTACCTAAATTAATTATTTGTCTAGAGTTGTAACCATCAAGTCAATTGCAATCTCGTTCAAATTCAGCTTGACTTGTTGAGGCACTTAGGTAAGTAATAGATCACCATAGTTATCTTAAATATATATATTACCACTTGAATGTCGCTCATGATGGGGTATATTGTGGGTGCACTCATTTTTACACCTAAACACAACTCGGCTGTGAATTCTTGGAGTCGAGAATTCATCACCATTAATTAATTGTTAATTGTGTATTCTTAAAATGCATTCCCATCACCACGAATCATTACCATTATCATCATCATCCACTCCCTATTCCCAAATTGCATCATCCTTATCCAAAATTCTCTTGTTAAGCTAATTTCAGGATGATATAGTGATATTATGATACATCTTACGATATAAGATCCACAATAATTGTGTTATATGTTTTGTGATATATCATAGGTTATGATTATTATTACTCGTTTTTTTTTTTCCTGACGAAATGTGCATGAATGAAACCCAACACAGCGAGGCTATGATTAAATAGCTATTGGTTTAAAAATAATTGGTTTTGCAAAATGTTTAATGAGGGAATTGACGGGCATGGTGATTATCTGACATCATCGTTGTAGTAAAACCATGTATTTATTTGATTTATAGTATTACTGACAGATAAAGCTTTTTTAAACATTTTAGATTCTAGATTTGCAATTATAAGGCGTATAATGAGGGGGACGCAAGTGAGGAACTTTTAATTAATCTTAATTTATTCTAAAATTACAGCCATGCACAAAATCAAAACAATACAAATGTGGCATACAATTACAGTTGTGAGAAACTGATGTTACGATAATCATATTGTGAAAATTATATTCGTATTCCATCTTATGAAAAATGATATTGCTGCGACCCGTATAAACTATCATTGGATCATTGTTCGTGATGGGGAGTCCTGTTCTTTCAGCCAAATAACTCCACTCCACTATGAATGTTTGCAGTATGGAATTTATCATTAGCATCAGCATAATCATCCATAATTCATTGATAATGTGTCTCGTCTCAACATTTATTCTAATTATCGTGAATCATAATCATAACCATTGTTGAACTTAATCATCGTCCATATTCAAAGACCACCACGCTTGTCAATAACACTGTGGCCTTCAAAGGTAAAGTTCAAAATAGGTGATGTTAATGGGCAATCGCCTTTCTTCAGAGCACATCATAGCACATTGTGCTGGGAAGAAGTGCCATCACCCGAAATGTCACCTATCGCATGCTTTTCATGCTAAGGCGGTGTTATGGATGTGTGTGTTGAGCTTATCGTTGTTTGTGCTTGTGCACCACCGCCAATGCAGCATCACCAAAAATAAGTCGTTTTATTTTCACATATATTCACCGGTAATCATTTTCGTCACGAGCCAGGCCACATTTTTTTGAAATTATTCTCATGCTCATGATGCCAGCATTTGACTCAATGCATATAATGGCCTTGTTCCATTTAAATCATGGTGGAAGCTGTCATTTAAAAAACTCCTGGCGCAGCAGTTGAAACAATGATGAGAGGGTCTCTTAAATCGTCGGTATAAATAGGGTGTGCCACAGTTTGACGATCTGCAGGTCATCTAGGGTAGAGTAAAGTGTGGGTGCTCCTAACTTTTCGAAGGCGTCAGTCCAGGATGGAAGAGTAAAGCCAAGGTATGGTCTCTCTGTAGTTGAGGCCCCTTCTACCGACAGTGGCACGAATAAGACATTGCAGACCTGCAACTTTACCTTTGATATTTTACATATCTTCACGAGGCATCGGAAGCAGAGTGTAGCCCAATGTCCCTTGGCCTTCGCAGCATTAAGTAAATTCGTAAGCTGACCACAATATTGGCCATTTTATATCATATTGATCACCCGACCATTTGGATATAACACCGGAGGAGCCATAATCTTCTGGAGACAACGGGAAAATACTTCACCGGCCACCACGGATAACTCAAATTGGGGTAGCATATGACAGCGCCTTTGGGGAATACAATGACATTTATTTATGGCGCAATTGAATGCAGTTGGCACAACTCATCTGAATACAACACAGCTGATTCTCCTACTTAAACGTACAGGTGGTGATGTATCATCTGTTGTTGTACAAACCATCAAGTTAGATGGAAATGTTTATCTGTTGGGCTTTGTTCTAATATGATGCTGGTTCAGTGTTTAGAGCTCTTCCTGTTAAAATGTCTTAAATTGTACAATGCAGGGATATGCTTGCACATATTACTGTGAAAGATGGGACCCTTGTATTCTACATGGTAATATTTGGATTCCTAACCCCAGAATGAGCACTATTATATATCTGTACATCTTTCGATTTTGCAAGACCATCTTACTTGCATTGTCATATTATTCACCTGCGTAACAGGTGAATGAAAATAACACTAAAGTTCATCATTAAGCAAATTTTAATTCTGCATTTATCCGGTGTTTTATTGGAATTGTATATTCGACTTAACTTTAGAATGAATAAAAATATATTGATGTATTTCAACATAATTTAAATCTTTATTGTAAATAATTTCCAATTTGTTTTTATTTAGGATTGTTTTTAACAATTTGGATGCCAAGCATATGCTGAAATGGCTTTGATATATACTTACTGTATTTGGATTATTTGCCCCCCCTCCCCCCCCGAATGAATACACTTCATATATACCTAAACCCATAACTAGTTTCATGTTTCGTGGACACACTGCAAGTTAGTGGGATAGAGTCATCCGACATCATTGTAATCAATGCGCTAAATATATTTTCACTTTGTAAAACCGAGTACCTCTATGCTCGCGTGAATACTGAAGGTACACATCTCCAGTGGTTGCTCTGTGCTCAATTGTAAATTCCACATTCGCTTGGCGGGAACAGTCTCTCCTTTAGAGAACTACTGTTGGCTTCTCAGAAGCATTGTTCAATTCGTGGACACTAGATAATGATTCCCTGAATTGACTCCCAAGCAGGAGTTTAACTGTCAACCTTCCAACTGTAGGGCTACTTGGCTGGATGCAGTGTCATTAAATGTGCTTAAATGGGCACCAGAATTCTAAAGGTTTTCTGCAGCCATGAACTTAAATTATATAGAATGTTCCAAGCTGTGTTTAAAAGCATCATTAAAAGGTGTTAATGCAATTCACATTAATTACACTCCTTAATTGCACTATGTGGATTGAGATTCTGACATTCCGTTTTAATTCGGATTTACGTCAGCATTGGCAAAGGTTAAAAAAATCGGTTCTGTTGGGGTCACTGGCAAATAATAGATCCAGCAAGATTAACAAAGTAATATTTTACATTGAGCCCCAGAGCCTATGGGCTCATTGCTTGACCAACATCGTAAAGCAACAGTATCGTGCAAAGATATCTGAAATCTCATGTAATCCCTGGCGATTTAGGAAGCATTACTGCAGAGAAGTGTGATTTGTGGAGGAAAATTGCTGATCATTGCGGCACAATTACGTTTCTTTCGGTTTTGTAAAGGAAATAGCTTGACTAAATGTTCTGTTTATAAATAGGCAAGCATTTAATTTCCTTCGAAAGAAAACCCACATTTTTGCAACCAATGTTAAGATTTGTTAATGGGAATAATTTATCACAAAAAAAGATCGTGCTGCTGTAATGAAACCTGCCTTCATTTTCATAATACAATTCAAATGTGCACTGACTGTGTGTGTGCAATATTCATTCTGCAATGAATGAATAAAGTAGGTGAAATTACGTGTGGAGTAAAGTGAAAGTAATGAACAAGATACAAATGTCACATATAAAACGTATTTTAGGCTGTGCAATGTGCTAATAAGATTATTGTAATACACAGAGTAATATTGGAGTTTTACCTTCATGCATATGTGCCTTCACATTTAACAAAATTGCTCATTTGAAAAAAAAACACTGCATCCTCTATATGTGATCTTAGACTGCCATTTTATTACGTAACATTAGACTTTACATTGCTGCTGCATAATTTAATGAAATTGTTTATGTGCAACTATAATTTACTCACAATGTGCACCAACACGTTGCGTTCTGCTCACAGTGATTAATAAAAATGTATTTGCTTAGCTTTGTTTTCTTTTTGTGACCAAAAGTTATTCACAGCGACATCGGCATTTTTTTCCTGAAAATGTAACACATTTTGCCACTATATAATAGGTGGTGTTCATTTAATGGTGTTTTATTCACAGCATAGAGAGGCCAGATTGTAAGTCAATTTAGGCAATCATAAAACCAGACTTGAGAAACAAAGGCATGCGTACTGATGGTAAAAACATAAACCATCTCAGATTTTCTGAGGACATGCTCACGATAAAATCTATGGGCAACAACTGCAGGAATTTTGTATGAATATTATTACGCCGTTTTACCCGGGATAAGCCTCCCTGAATTCCGTAGCTCGTCAAGATGGTCCCGCCAAAGTTTTGCACCCAGGGGCAATGTTGTTCTGTGTAACTCCATTTGAGTATAATAATAGGTTTTACCCTTTCTGGCAATAAAACAGGTATTAAGACAGTCTTTGGGTCTTTCGGTAAAGTCACGTAGAACAAAATTGACAAAAAAATACGACGTTTCGATCGCAACACAAGCAATTGTCGTCTCCTGATGACGATTGCTTGTGTTGCGATCGAAACGTCGTAGTTTTTTGTAAATTTTGTTCTACGTGACTTTACCGAAAGACCCAAAGAATATGACCTCCTGCAGTCACGAAAGCTTTAAGTCAAGGTGTTAAGATGTAAAAAACACCAAACATAAACCTTTTGCAAGGAATCATGTCTGCATTAACCACATATACTTGTTGTGAACATGCTAACAAAAACATGCCCTGGTAATATATGTTCACCACAAGTACATTTGGTTAATACAGACATGATTCCTTGCAGAAAGTTTCTGTTTGGTGTTTTAACATCTTAATACCTGTTTTATTGCCAGAAAGGGTAAAACCTATTCTTATATTTTGATACTGGCAAGCAAGGTCCCATGATCCAATTTAGTAATTCGCAGGTAATTTCTCAAATTTAGGAAGAAATTTAACCATGACGCCAGCACACGATGGCATACTCTTGCGAACGATGGCACGGGATCTTTAACGATGCACAATCTGCTGTGAAGCACGACATGCATACCTCTTCTATCACTCAGGATGCACCCTTGGTAAACGGAGCACTATACGAAACAGCGCTATGGGAGGTCATTATAAGATGGTTCCAATGGAGATGCGTCACCGATAGCACTATATATATGAGCGATATATGAGGGCTTCATTGGGGTATCAGTAATAGAGTAAATTATTATAATGTACACGCAATCAATGTATTAAAGAATGTTTGCAAATAAAAACAACAACCTTTTTTAAAATAATGAGATAAAAAATACAATGAGTAATGTATTGCAGTCACAAAATGGGACTTTTTAGCAGTATCAAAGTATGAAAAATAAAATAAGAATAGGTTTTACCTTTTGTTATTTTTTGTTACCTATTCTTATTTTTTACCTATTCTTATGTTTTCATACTGTAGTCGCCTTGGTCGATGATCACATTTAAGGTGTCGGGGTATTCACACGCTGCATGGTGGTCAGCACTCGCAGCTTCTCCAGAGATAAACACGCGCGCGCTCCATGGGAAGCATTTCAAGACTGGGGGGCAGGGGGCGAGGGCACCAATTTGCAACGTTCGCTGGTTGAGTGGGCGGCTCGGAGAGAAGTGAGAGCATCGCGCGCTGCATATTCTGGCACAGGAATTTCGAACCGCGCAGGAAATGTTCCTCCAGGACAACGAGCGTTACAAGGAAACAGCGTTATAAGAGGCAGCGCTATAAGAGGTGTGCCTGCATCGAGAAGGAGGAACTTTATGTTCTGAACAAAATAAAGATTGCCGATTGCGATTCACCGTTCCTTTTGTAAACCTCCAGTAAAAGCAGTTATACGGGAATGTAATGGTGTTTACGATTGATTGGCAGGTAGTTTAAAAGTTTGGTGTTTGAGCTCCAGTTCGACATCAGCATACTGTGGCCTAATCTTGTGAAGTTACATCATGGGTCTTTAATGTTCACTTTAAAATAAATGGCGCAGGTTGAAGCACACTCGTTAATCCCTTGCGGAAATTGCCGCGTGACTAAGGGAATTAAACCACTGACTCTGTTCACACTGACTTCCTGGAAGATGCGCTAACCATGAGGCTATCACGCCGACCTTATTACAGCTATTTTAATTGGAATACAGCGACACAGCCAACACCCAAGCCACAGTGGCACACACCTGTAAATTCAGCACTGTAGGCCAGGTGTGCGAGACCCTTTTGTGCTATGACAGTTCTCTGGTGTCTGTGTAAGGCAGTATGGTGAGTAGGTATCGTAC
>JAAXLI020001400.1:40020-54824 GCA_014621495.2 Entosphenus tridentatus | reverse complement strand
GAGTCAGTAAATACTACTGTAGAGTCAGTAGATACTACTGTAGAGTCTGTAGATACTACTGTAGAGTCAGTAGATACTACTGTAGTGTCAATAGATGCTACTGTAGAGTCAGTAGATACTACTGTAGAGTCAGTAGATCTTACTGTATAGTTAGTAGATACTACTGTGGAGTCTGTAGATTCTACTGTAGAGTCAGTAGATACTATTGTTGAGTTCATAGATACTACTGTAGAGTCTGTAAATACTACTGTAAAGTCGGTAGATACTGCTATAGAGTCAGTAGAGTCTACTGTAGAGTCTACTGTAGAGTCTACTGTAGAGACGGTAGATTATTCTAATGTAAAGTCTGTAGATACTACAATAGTCAGTATAAACTACTATAAAGTTAGTAGATACTGCTATAGTCAGTAGACTGGCTCCAACACTGCACTAGTCACTGTTGGCGATGTGCGGTGTAAAATAAGTTAATCTGACCTACATTAAAACCTTTTGATGGTGGTATTTGTGTCAGGTCTTTCACTCTCTGGGCATTACCTGCTTGGCAGAGCTCACAACAGAAGCCATGTCTTGACAAGTAGTGCGTTGTTGCGTCACATCCGCCTTTGATAACCTGAGTGAAGAAAAACCAGTCAAGACGTGGAAAATTAAACAACCAAAGTAATTTATGTTAACAGGTGTAACGAGGCCCCACTGAGCTGTTGTGTTCAGAAGCGAGAGTGTCCATCACAAATGATGATAGCAGCTCAACCAAGTGGCAGATGTCATCATCATTGTGTGGCCATTTAAAGCAGCAGCCCAATACTCTAAATGCATAGAGATACTTAGAGACCCATAAAGGTACAAAGAGACCCACAGAGACACATAGATACCCAGAGAGACTGATAGAGGTCCACAGACACACACAAGAGTTCCATAGAGACCCATAAACTAAACTATTTTACGTACCAGGTGTAAGGTCCCACTGAGCTGTTTAGCTCTTTTTAATAAGTGACCCTGGTCATCACGAATGATAGCAGCTCAGCCAAGAGGCTGATATCATCGTCACTGAGAAATCTATATAAACAAATACTCTGAACGCGTGGTGATGTTGATTCTAAAAGTGGGAGGGATAAACTGGAGGACCCTGTACAAAACTCGACGCGACCAGGGGGAGAGAGACGTGGATTCCAAATATACAGCAGCAAGGCATCAGGGTCTCGGATCGAACCCACAACATCGTCCATACCCGGCGAGGTAGTTAACATCTCCTAGCCACCGTGATGTCAGGATCGAGACTGAACACATGCCCTCCTGCAAACCCAGCAAGGTAGTTAACATATCCTAGCCACCGTGATGATGAAAGACTCAGATTCCAAATATGCAGCAGCAGCAGGCGTCATCAGGGTCACAATCGAACCGACGACCTCTCTAGCCACCACCGAGATGCCCCAATGCTCAGGGTCCTCACCCACTGTGAATTCATCTGCCAACAGTGGCCGCTTTGGGTGGGGACAAACCGCAGACCTCCTAGCCACACTCCACCCTCTCCGCTTCACGTTATTCGTTCTGCCATCGAGTTACAGGACGAGGATCTGCAACCCGGGTGCTGAGGGGTTCCCCAAGGCCGTCCCAAAGGCGGCCGGGCGGGGTGGTGCTGCTGGCCACCCCCCCTCTATGTGTGCCGCAGTGCCGGTAGCCTTCCTAGGTGCTGCTACTCGCTAACAGCCTCTGCGGTCTGCTAGTGCTACATGGGTTATTTGCCTTTGTGTGCCACGTGTTACCAACCTGGCGACCAAAGTTCGATTCCCGCACACAGTCAAGACCATAGACAGCGATTATCTGACCGGTCCTGGGCCACCCCTAGGTCGACTCAGCCTAAAATGTGGGATTCTTTTCTTTTGAAGGTGGTATATGTGTGTGTGTTTAAGTGTGCGCTCTAACGGAGCGACGCTCACAACAACGAATGGAGCGCCGGGCGGTTAATTGCTGCGAGTTGGCACAGTCGGGGGTACAGCTGGTGGTGCATCTACCGGTCATCTCAGTCAGCCAACCCATGGCTTCAAGATGTTGGGGGGCAATGGATGAGCCCTACAATATTCCTGGTAGCCACACAAATTTGTTTGCACCTTACCTCTTGTAGCCTGTTGCTGATCGTCGCACTTTTAGAGGGCAGTATCTACAGACAACAGGAACCGGGAAAAAAACACTCTGAGCATGCGTTCTCAAAATACATAATTTAATACGCCATTTAAACTAAAACTGCGTCCATTTCAAATTCAAAAGATAAAAGAGGAGGACAAAAATGCACAACGTTAAATAAGGAAGTGGTGAATCTGTAGAGAGATCCATAGATACATATAGAGATACTTAGAGACTCACAAACTAAACTGTGTATTTGTTTAACCAGATATAAGGCCCCCACCACTGAGCTGCTTTGTTTGTTCAGAAGCGACCCCTGGCTACCACACCCAATGATAGCAGCTCAACCTAGTGGCTGATATCGTCATGATCATCATCACCACGTTTAAATTAACAGCATCAGCCAAATACTTTAAACGTGTTGTGACATTAATTCTAAAGGTGGAGGGAAAAACCGGAGGACCTGGAAACAAAATCCACACAACCACAGAGAGAGAGAGAGACGTAGACTCCAAATATACAGCAGGCGACAGGGCCGGGATCGAACCCACGACCACCTACATACCAGGCGAGGTAGTTAACATCTCCAAGCCACAGTGATACATAGAGATCCATAAGATACATGGAGATCCACAGAGCCACATAGGCACCCATAGAGGCACATAGAGACCCACAGACATATAAAGAGACTCAAAGAGATACATGTAGACAAACAGAGGTAGATAGTGACATATAGGAGGCACATAGACGAAACGAAAACTTGTTTTTCTCTCTCTGCTGTCATCTACTCAGTGGCCTGAATCTTCTGCTATGCGGGTGCCAGGAAAGTTATGTTATCACTTAGCACGCGCAGTGATAATCATTGAAATCGTCATCAGATGTGCGGCAATGTGAGCGATTCATCCGATCATTCAATTGGTGAGTTTTAATCATCGAAAAATCTGCCGTGGCAGAAAAACTTTAAAACAAAACCCTGAATTAGTATTTTTTTGACAGATATCTGGGGAAAATTCGCGTGAAGAAACGAGAGTCAAATGGATAGACATTAGTGGAGCTTTATCAACGCGAAATGCAAACTTGGGGCAAGGCAACACAACAACAATCCCAGACCACGCCAAGACAACAACAACAACAGTCCCAGACCACACCAAGACAACAACAACAACAGTCCCAGACCACATCAAGACAACAACACCAGTCCCAGACCACACTAAGACAACAACAGTCACAGACCACACCAAGACAACAACAACAACAGTCCCAGATCACCCCAAGACAACAACAGTCCCAGACCACACCAAGACAACAACAACAGTCCCAGACCACACCAAGACAACAACAACAACAGTCCCAGACCACACCAAGACAACAACAACAGTCCCAGAGCACACCAAGACAACAACAACAACAGTCCCAGACCACACCAAGACAACAACAACAGTCCCAGACCACACCAAGACAACAACAACAACAGTCCCAGACCACACTAAGACAACAACACCAGTCCCAGACTACACCAAGACAACAACAACAACAGTCCCAGACCACACCAAGACAACAACAACAACATTCCCAGACGACACCAAGACAACAACAACAACAGTCCCAGACCACACCAAGACAACAACAACATTCCCAGACCACACCAAGACAACAACAAGACAACAACAACAGTCTCAGACCACACCAAGACAACAACAACAACAGTCTCAGACCACACCAAGACAACAACAACAGTCCCAGACCACACCAAGACAACAACAACAACAGTCCCAGACCACACCAAGACAACAACAACATTCCCAGACCACACCAAGACAACAACAAGACAACAACAACAGTCCCAGACAACACCAAGACAACAACAACAATCCCAGACCACACCAAGACAACAACAACAGTCCCAGACCACACCAAGAACAATAACAACAGTCCCAGACCACACCAAGAACAATAACAACAGCCCCAGACCACACCAAGACAACAACAACAGTCCCAGACAACACCAAGACAACAACAACAGTCCCACACCACACCAGGAGTCCTCCGGTTTGCGAAGGCGCCGTGCGTAAGTTCACTCACCAGCGTCGCGAACGATTGAACGGCGATGAAACACGATGGAAGATTCATTTTTTACGTCCGTCCGTCCGCCCGTCCGCCGTCGGTGATTTTCCTTCATCTGCGCTGCGGCTTCTCCGCTGTCGGTCGCGCCAAACCGTTCTGGGACACTCCCCGTGAGGTCGCTTAAGCGGCTTCGACTGAAGAGAGAGAGAGAGCTGAAAAGAACGACCGAAGTGGTTAAGTCATCCCCTTCGTCTGAGACCTTTACAACAGAAAGCAGCGATAGAGGCGATGCGTAGTTACACAAACACCTGAGAGAGAGAGAGAGAGCGTACGGACGGTGTTTTTTGGCACGACAGTGTTGTAAAACCTGTCACGTTGCATTCCAGGTCCGCGCCCCTTCAAGTTGGTGTGAGGCTTTGGCTACCCCCGCCTCTTGCAACGTTGTTGTCGCAGCGTTGAAGAGGAGACCCCAAAATGCCCACTGGAGGGCCTCTCTCGATACTCCCTCTCGTGCAGGGCTGTTGTAACGAGATGTTGACTACCTCGCCTGGTATACAGGAGGTCGTGCGTTCCATCCCGACCATGACGATGCCTGCTGCTGTATAGTTGTAGTCTTCGTCTTTCTCTCTCTCTCATCATCACGGTGGCTGGGAGATGTTGACTACCTCGCCTGGTATACAGGAGGTTGTGGGTTCGACCCTGACGATGCCTGTTGTCAATGTGAAGTCTGTGTGTGTTTCTCCCTCTCTCATCATCACCATCACGTTGGTGAGATGTTAACTCCCTCGCCTGGTATACAGAAGGTCGTGGCTTCGATCCCAACCCTGACGATGCCTGCTGCTGTATATGCGGAGTCTGCGTCTCTCTCCCAGTGATCGCGTGGAATTTTTCTCCGGGTCCTCCCAGATTCCCCCTCCACATTTACAATCAACGTCACCACGCGTCCAGAGTCTTTGTCTGCCGCTGTTTCCGCGACGATGATGATGATGACGTTGTACAGCAGGTTCTTACCTGGTAACATAATAATAGCTTAGTAATTAGTTTATAGATTACATTTTGACTTAAAACTTTCGTGACTGCAGGAATTCATATTCTTTTTTTTTTCGGTAAAGTCACGTAGATAGAAATATAAAAAAAACACAAACGTAGACTGTATTTTTAAAATCACTTTCTTTTTCGATCTACATGACTTTACCGAAAGAACCAAATAATAGTTTATAGATTGTTTATAGTCACCCGTCCCGGGTTACTGGTTACCAGCGGTGTGAAGAGTGCCCTCTGTGGAGGAGACTCGTGAAGGATGCCACTGGGCAGTGCCAGGCTAGGTGCACGTTGAGGAAGTGACTGGGGAAGTTGGAGGCAGTCGCCCTCCAGAAACTCCAGCAGAGGGCAGAGGGGCGACGCTCACAACAATGAGCGGAGTGCCGGGTGATAAAGCGCAGCAAGTTAGCACAGTAGGGGGCACAGTCATCTCAGTCGACCCGTGTCACCTGCTGGGTCTGCCCCGTGACCTCCTCCTGCTAGCGGGCGTTTGACACTTCACGTGGCCTTGGCGTGCACCGAGCATGGCACAAGCGCCGTGGTGACGTCACCGCCACTTAGTGGCAAATGGCGGTTGTTGTTGTCTATGGCTGTGCCTGTGTGTCTGTGTGTGTCTGTCTGTCTGTGTGTGTGTGTCTGTCTGTGTGTGTGTGTGTCTGTCTGTGTGTGTGCCTGTGTGTGTGTCTGTGTGTGTCTGTCTGTCTCTGTGTGTGTGTGTGTCTGTGTGTGTCTGTCTGTCTCTGTGTGTGTGTGTCTGTGTGTGTGTGTCTGTGTGTGTGTGTCTGTCTGTGTGTGTGTGTCTGTCTGTGTGTGTGTGTGTGTCTGTCTGTCTGTGTTTGTGTGTGTCTGTCTGTCTCTGTGTGTGCCTGTGTGTGTGTGTGTCTGTGTGTGTGCCTGTGTGTGTGTCTGTGTGTGTGTGTCTGTCTGTGTGTGTGTGTGTCTGTGTGTGTGTGTCTGTCTGTGTGTGTGCCTGTGTGTGTGTGTGTCTGTGTGTGTCTGTCTGTCTCTGTGTGTGTGTGTCTGTGTGTGTCTGTTTGTCTCTGTGTGTGCCTGCATGTGTGTGGAATTGAGGGGGCGGTGGAGTAGCAGTTAACGCACTTCGTTACGAACCCGGGAACCCGAGTTCGATTGCCGTTCACGTCCACCACGACCAGTGACAGCGATTATCTAACCTCAAAATGAGTACCCGGTGCGGTGGTGTGTGGTAAACATCGCCACTGGGGAGGCAATTGCGGCCGGGCGTGGTGGCTGTGGTCACTAGGGCTCAACGATGAATCGATTTCAAATCAAAATTGCAATTTCAAACAATGCGATTAACATATTGCAAAGGCTGCGAATTTTTAGCGATTTGAAAAGTCCTATGACTTTCTTATTAGAATTATTATATTTTTTTTATGATAATTGTATGTATTTAACTTAACAATTGTTCTATGTTTGATGGTTCTATTTCAATTACATTTTTTAAATAAATACATGTTGGAAGCAATTAATATCTTTTAAGTTCTCATCCTTGCATTAGAATATATAGAGCAGTTCATATTTTGATGTTACCATGTGGTAATGCTCCATCACACGTTTTAAATCTATTATACAGTCAATATTGAACTGAAGCTTGACTTAATTATTTTGATCGCAAATCAAATAGCAATCACAACATGTCAGAAAAATCACAGTTAGATATTTTCCCCAAATCGTTCAGCCCCAGTGGTCACCCAACCCCACGTGTGTCCCACAGTGGCGGTAGCCTTCATAGGTGCTGCGACTCGCTCCTAACTGCACTTGCCCCCTACAAGTCTGTTAAAGGCTACACGGGGTATGTTGGTCTTTGTGTCTGTGTGTATCTGCGTGTTTTTGTGTCTGTGTGTATCTGTGTGTATCTGTGTGTGTCCTTGTCTTTGTGTCTGTGTGTAACTTTGTGAGTCTTTGTGTCTCTGTGTATCTGTGTGTGTCGTTGCATATGTGTGTCTGCTCACTCACAGCACTTGCCCGCAACGAGTCTGTATACGGCTACACGTGGGATCTTTATCGCAGCCATAACATGTGAAGTGACGTTACCCATCACGTCTGTTTTTTGTTGTTGTTGTGAATCAACTCCACGCCTACGTGTTTGTCCGTCTGCCTGTTTGTCTGCCTGTTTGTCTGTCCGTGGAAAACATTCTGAAATCTCAACTCGTAGAGTTGTGTTTGTTGTTGTCATACTCTACCACGACAGTGACACCGGTCAGAAATTTTAGGCAACTCCAGTTGGGGTGTCTCCATTCTCTTTAAAAAATATTTGAGAAAAGGCAATTTACATTTTTTTTAAAGAAGATCAATGATAAACCTATTTAGCGTGTTTGTGTTCAGTGTTGTTGTCCTTCCTCCCACACCGACCAATTAGCCACGATTGGCTACGTACGGCGCCAAAATTAGTTCAACGTACATACGTAGCGTAATAGTGCCGGCTGGTGGACAGCAGCGGCAACTGTGGTGGACAGACAGCGCACACGCCGGTTGAGGGCGTGAGCACGGTGCGTGTTGGCAGAGCGGAAGAACTAGGACAAGGGCTACGGAGGACCCCATCTAGAGGCCCCTGGAACCTGCGAGCGGGTTCGAGAGAAGGGAGATGCGGTCAGGGTGGAGCCAGGTCACGTTGGTAGTATACAAGTAGCCGAGAACAGAGGGCTCGAGGCTGCTGGTTCTGGGAATGGACTCGTCTCGTCGTCGCTGCCGTCTCCGCTAGATATTGCGCTACGAGATAGTCGTTGGCGATCTCAGTTAATTGAATGTCCATATATGGATGAGTTGGCTGTGGCTGCGCTGGAACGAAATGAATCCACGACTGGAAGGTGAATCGCGGTGTCTCCTCTATCTGTTGACGGGCCCAAGGTAGGTGCCACATTTTGTTGTAAACCCCAACAAAACAGTGACATCACGGTAAAGTTTCTCAATGTCTGGGCAGCGTGGGTGATAGATTTGCGTTGTGCCGGCAGTCCGGTGACACCTTCATACATTTCGCCCACGATTTCATTGGTCCGTGTGAAGTGACACCGACGACTGGGAACTGGGAGCCTCTTTATTGAAGACACAGAGCGACCTGCACTCGGCCCGGCACTTGGTTCTTCACTCCACAGAGTTGCCCCTTCCCTCGAGCGTCTCCCCCCCCCACCCCCCACACTCCTCGTGCTCTACCCCCTTTCATGCTCCTTCGAGCCCCCTTCAAATAACTTTCCATCTCCTCCGGGCTAAACTCCGTTTCCGGATTTTTTTCCATTGCAAATATTTCCCTTACGATTGGTTCAAACCCCTTCCGCCTCCCGAACCCATCATCTTTTACGAGGCATATTTTTTGCAAACCGGAGGCCTCTGGCCTAACTTTTGAAAGTCAACTCGGCTGCACATTGGCCTGGGGTTAGTGTCTCTCAAGTTCTGTCGTTTGCAACTGGGCGAGCTCAAGTGTGGGAGCTCTTGGACTGTATTTTGAGGCTCGCCAGATTTGTGCCCAGCTCTGCCGAGCGAAGTCGTGCCGCAAGAAACCCATTCCAGAGTTTCCTGGTTACCGGTCTGGTACCAACCCCCCCCCTTCTCCTTGGAGCTGATAGGCTTCTGACAGTCTGCAGTTGTCCCTGGGTGCTTCCTGCCAACCAAATGTGGGGTGGGTAATCACTGAATGAAGTTCAATATCAGATCAGGCACTCACAGTCAAAGGATAAAAAAATAAGAATAGGTTTTACCCTTTCTGGCAATAAAACAGGTGTTAAGATGTTCAAACACCAAATAAAAACCTCTTGCTAGGAATCTTGTCTGCATTAACCACACGCGGAACGTGTGGTGAACATGCAAACAAAAACATGCGCCGATAATAAAATGGTATTGTTTTTGAGACTGATTGGTCTACCCCAGGCCAGAGAACGCCAAAAGGCGAGCAGCATATTTGCATGTTCACTCTAAGTACCTTGTGTGTGGTTAACGCAGTGACACGGTGTCCTTGCAGAAGGTTTTTATTTGAGGCTTGAGCATCTTAACACGACTATTATTGCCAGAAAGGGTTCAAACCTCCTGTTATTTTTTCATACTTTAATGCTGGCAAAAAATACAATGTCCTGTGTTGGAGCTGCTCACTCCCAGTCAAGGTTAAGATGATGTATACAATCGGAATGCAATGGTTTTGCATACACTCACTGTATGAAGTTTAATAATAAAAAAATCTGACACTCAGAATAAATTTATAGACAAAGTAGGACATTGGAATACCGTATATACATTAAATCGCAGATATGATACAATCGTGCATTAGCATAACGTTGATGTATAAGTGTAACCTGTGTGGTTATTTAATGGTGCATATTTTCGCGTTTAAGTTTCATTTAGAACATTTTTGTGACAACGTGCTTAAGTGATGACCAGTGTGATGGAGGAACTTCACGTGAACAAGATCACTGATCGAATCAATTCGGTGTGATCGATTCTGTGTGCATGTTAAGTCACCGATTTTATAATCGTCTCGTCGTGATCAGTGAGGCGTGGGGGCGTGAAGTTGACAGCAGAATTGGTCGTTTCAGATGGTCCGACATTGCCGTGTGCTGGAGAGGCCGTTTCAATAAACCCGCCGCGTGTGAACGGAGTCTCCTCCTGGATTCCTTGTGTCCAAGCGTGGAGAGCAAGAAGATAACCCCGGAGAACTATCGGTTGTTACTTTGTCTATTGTTGTTGTTGACCACCTCCACTGTGCCCAGAGGACGATCATGGCCATGAAGAACCGAGGCACATTGGGCATAAAAAAAAACTAAATTTTACACGGCGACTTAACATCGCAGTATGATCGACTACATGAACAGATTCATATAAAAATACGTAAAACCTGACATCAATACCGTTGTTTTGTAAGCTCTGCGAACCGCGAAATGTAATACTAATTTCGCGGGGCCGTGGCGCTGCTCAGCTGATCAGCGGGCCGTCTGTTTTGTTGTACACTACTCCATGGTGCACATCAATTTTGCCCTTAGTCATGGACCCAAACGTGCAGCGAGTGTTGAGAGTGAGAGGGTGTTGCGTCTGTGGTCCAGAGGAAGAGGGCGTGGCTGGGCTGAGCCCCTCCTCCTTCTAACCAGCCCTCCCCCATCATCTCATCGTCATCATCATCGTCGTTAATCTTTTAAATTACAATCATCGTTAATATTAAAAGGTATGTAAAGTTAATCTCATGTTTTTTTTCTTTCATAATGTAACATAGTTTAGTTAATAAACAGGCACCTTAGTTAAGCTATGACAAGTCTACCCACACCCGTGGATCCCCTAACCCCCTACAACCCATAGTCCCCCTGGAACTTTACCAACCGCGCATTTACCAAACCTCAAAGAGGAGCATCTCATCTCTAACAACGAGTGTCTGAGTACGGCAACGGGCATATTGCGATACTTTTACGCAGCACGGCCATTGCAGGGTACAGCTCTCGATCAAATTTTTTGTGAAATCGATGCAGCAGCGACATGGAGTCGGCGCTGTAGAATGACAAGACGCCCGCCTCCCAGTCCAGGTGAACCCCGACTCTTTGGGGAGCATCTCGCACCGACAGTTTTGTTTCCGTCTCGTTATGTACCGCCTTGTAGTCGTTGCTCCATTTCTTAATGCTCCACGAAACTTCATTGCACCCAATTTTACAGGCTTGGTCATCACCTTTTCGCGGTATCGCGTCATACGTGACACCAATTATGAATTTATCACAACCTCTCACGTCCACCTCCCAGTAGTGGCGACCTGACGGTAATTTCTCAGAGCAAATGACCACTTGGTAGTGGTCAAACCTGCCTGAGTTGTCAGGGTAAGGTTGGGTGTGGCTGGAGGTCCTGACGGTTTTAAAGTCGGCAGAAATCTGGAGGTTCCGATGTGCCGTGTTTGGGTTCAGAGTCGGCGAGCAAGTGCCTGCAAACGATAATATTGCAAATATTGTGTTAAGCGAACATCGTATACTTTTGAGAAATACACTTTACACTTTGCAATGTCAGTTAGCAGTACAAACATCTGATGGCAATTATAGTGTGCCGGGCTGCACTTTACACAGCTGATAGTCTTTCTCAGGGGTTCCTACGTTACTGCCCTAGGTTCCTGCCCTAACTATGAAATGCAAATCAATTAGAGCCCAATGTATCAACCGACTGACCCAATCTCACTCTCAGTAAACTGTCCACCAAACTGTTAGATGGATTCAGGACACGTCTGGTCGTTACCAATGGCGTCGCCTGCAATCCAGCACTTAGTAGGCGAGGGGTGGTGGATCACACAGATTCGTTAATCTGCCTATTTAAGGACGACGACGTAGCCATCTGCTACCATGCCAGGATATGGCAGTACAGCAAGTGGATTAATCTTCATCTGGAATCCATCTATACGGGGATTACGTGCTACCTGCTTCATACTTATTGTTTGGTGTTGATGTAACTCGCTGACTCCGTGTCCCTACTGGACATCTGTGAAAAGAGCTTTATAGCTCATCGGAGTCCTCATACAGGATAAAAATTCTGATACTCGTGGGTTTTCTCCACGTACTCCAGTTTACTGCCACATTGCATAAACGCATTTTCGCTTAACGCGAAGCTTTTCAGCAATGCATCTACCACGCTAAACGATGACTTATTGCACTGTATTAAGGGTTCATATCTCATACGGATATCTTCATTCATCGTGCATCAGCATTCGAGATGAGTGACAAAGATGATGCATTAATAAACTCAGCAATGCACGTTGTGTGGTGTGTACAGCATATCACGTACTCGATTCTCTCCGCATTTTCAGGAATGCCTCTTGCTTTTCACGATGTTCACGCAGAATGTCTTGGAGTTGCGGGCTCTCTTCCTGCTTGCAATCGAGGCATCTTATGATGAAGTCAGCTCGTGCTGATGCGCGGGGCATCGAATAGACTTCTGAGAGATCGGATTGCGTGATGAGACCCTGGACAAGCAACTCGTGATGTAGCATTGCAGGGATCCTACCGATCAACTCTTGTACCAATGGAGGCTCCTCCGTCCTCGTTCTGGGCAATGTATCTTCGCTGTCACCCTTCTTTGCATTGATGTTTTTTGTGCGATGATCTCCGCTGTTTGCAAAGTGATCACAAATCTGAATGTCTTCTCTGCTCTCATCCACAGTCAGGTTCTTGAATGATTGAGCTGTTAAAATATTTGTAAGAATAAACAAAACAAATTTGAGTTCAAAAATTGCAATTGTTTAATGCCTTCGTCACGATTATTAATATCATCATAATCATACGTAAATTTAAAGTAATTGCTGGGAGGTGTCCCCAAGCCACTAAATTTATCATGGTCCTGCGCTGACAATCAATTTCACTGTCACAATATATTTTAACACGTAGACTTTCGCGACCAATATCATCCATAAGAGGTTTTTGGGTGAGATCGCCATGTACATATATAAAGAAGTGTCGTTTAACCCGCCACCACCCGACACAGCCAACTAGTAAGGGTTGTGTCACGTAAACAGAACATGCCAATGTGTCACTAGTACAGCACAACAGTGTGTTGGAGAGCCAAGCCACAACATTTACAATCTGAGTTCGACGTTTCGCCAGTAATTACAACTAGCTCCATCAGGCGACAGCCAGATTTGTGGAGAAGTCCACCTGTTTCGTTCCTTATAGAGGCGTAGATGTGTTGGGTGGTCAACACATCTATGCCTCTAATTACAACTAGCTTGAAATCTCCCAGTTTGATTTAGAATAGCAACCCCCTCCATCACTTTTTGTAAATTTTTGGCTTGTTCGATTAATATTCGCTTTCATCTTTCTGCATCTGTGCTCCAGATTTTAGATTTACATTGAAAAATAAAACAAATACTAAAATTAAGCCTCGATTTGAAATTTCAGACAATTGGAAATTGTTGTCGATGTGTTATCCTTATTTCCCGAGCGGTGACACGAACACTGCCGCAGTGTTTCAGGAACCACCGCTGTGTTTGCGTTCTACAGAAACAGAGCTAGGAGATACCCTCGCTCCCAGCTCCACGCTTTACTGCTATGACCACGCGTCTAGACTCCCTCGCCTTCACTACCCCCGCCACACACAAAGATAGCAGGTGAAGTTGGGCCAAATACCCTCCACGACCCACCCATAGGAAGTGGGTGGGCACTCACCCAGCAGTGGGGATGTTTACGTGCATGCACACTCAGCAGCGACGATTCTGAAACGTTTTTTTCCTTCTGGGTATGAATACACTCCAAATCAGTGTCAAGGATTCCCTATACATCTTCTTGGTTTTTTCGGTAAAGTCACGTAGAAGGGAAGTAATAAAATAATAAAAATAATAAAACATAATAAAATAATTCTCACGACGTTTCGGCCACAACGCAAGCAGCCGTCTTCAGGTGAAACCAGGTCTGTCGAGGCGACAGCGTCTGAATTAGGCAGCACGCGTGCTGCCTGCGCGTCTCCCAGCACCCCCCGCCCGCGCGGCGGGGGGGGCCCCGCCTTAACAAAAGAATTTGCATATCAAGAGGAATTTAGCATATTTATGGGAAATGCAGGTATGTAATTAGTGCTACTTGTGTCCGTGGATTATGCAGGATTAGCAGCATCCAAGGGAGAGGATATGGGAAATGCAGGTATGTGAATAGTGTTACTTTGCCCGTGCATGATGCAGGATTAGCAGCATCACAGGGAGGAAGGGGGTAGCATTAATAAAGGGATGAAGTGTTAATAGTATGTAGCTGCAGTAACTAAAACCACCACGTAAACAACTAAAGTATAAACTACATAGTATCATAATTATACTAAATATACTCTACAATAAGCTGAGTTACTAACAGTAGGTAATACATTACAATTCTACGTCGTAAAAAATATAATATGCTTCCATCTAAACTTTATTCTCTTACATCGCACGAGTCTACACCGTACTATATACTGCCATAGACAAACCCAAACATTAAATTACATACTGTATTGCTATAAACCACCCTATACCTTATCCATTGTAATGTTACACTATGTATTATTATACCCACCCTAATGTATATCACACTGCTGTATATTCACTATACAATTACGATACTATATATTACTTTGTACATTGTATTAAGCATATACATTTTAAAACTATTTGTTATTATACAGTGTGAAAGATACTAAGAGGAAGCAACAACATATGTCTATGCAGCAGAGCAAAGAATCCATTCCCCTGGGAGAATACAATGCCAGTGAATGGAACGCGGTCTGAAGGTCACCGTAAACGTGAACACAATCAGTTAAGATCCGAAATGGTTTATTACGTCCTTCCAATGATTGCTAAGCCAGAATCCATCTTCTCGGTTGAAATTGTCTCTGTGTTTGTATATGTGGATAGCCTCATGAACGAATCTCTCATGGTAGCCAGATGGCTTGCAGAGAACCTCTGTCTTGGAGAAGTCAATATCATGTGAGCCCACTGAATTGTAACAGTGATCTGCCACGGCTGAGGTGTTTGTCCTACCGTGTTTCAAGTCTGCTTTATGTTCACGGATGCGGTCCGAGACATGTCGTTTGGTTTCTCCAATGTAACTGCTACCACAGAGGCAACTTAGTTTGTAGACGCCAGGGTACTGTATGTCTGG
>JAAXLI020001399.1:41981-55066 GCA_014621495.2 Entosphenus tridentatus | reverse complement strand
GATTGAGATGACTGGCATATGCACCACCTACTGTGCCAACTGGCTTTGTTTAAGCCACCGAGTGCTCCACTCATTGTTGTGAGCGTCGCTCCTCTGACATTTACTGTTGTTGGAGGGTGATTGCCGCCAACTGCGGAGCAGTGTCCTTCACGTGCCTCCTCCACAGAGCCGACCTTGACACCAAGTTAATTAAGCTCCATATCCTCCTGTACCACATCAGTCCTTCTCTTTTCTAGCTCGTGTTGTGCCCATTAAGCCCCCTCTATTAAGCCAAACAAAGCCGTTCTAACAAACGGTTTCTGGGCATTCGGGCTACATGACCCAGCCAACGTAGCCTTGCCTGCCAGAGGAGCTCTCCAATGGGACTGTGTCCAGATCTTTCAAGGATTTGTGAGCTCCTCACATAATCCAGCCTGGTTAAACCCAGGATGGATCGTAGGCAGGCCAGCCTGATGTTTCTCACCAGCGCAGATGTTCTATTAGGGGGGGCTCATATTGTGCAAGCATACAGAAGGGAAGGCATGACTGTGGCAGAGAAGACCCGAAGCTTCATGTGAAGCGACAGACCAGGTAGTTTCCACACAGTGTTGCACAGCCGATGGAAAGGTAATGCCACCTGACTCGTTCAGAGTGAGACCTTTGCTGTCAAATTGGAACTGGTCATTAGTACACTGCCTAAGTATGGAAACCTCTGCACTGTCTTCAAAACTGCTCCATTACCAATAGGGAGTTGAGTGGGTGGAGTGTTTGATGACAAATAATACCCAGGCAGGTGCTGAGTTTTAGTAGAACTGATTGTAAGGCTCCATGTCTTAGTAGCATGCTCCAGATCAAGCAGCAGTGACTCCAAATCCTTCTCTGAGTGAGTAGTAATCACCAGATCATCAGAATACTCAACATAGTTAACTGATAAGGAGCCATCCCTCGACTGCAACCTCAAATTGTATGTGTACCAAATGAAAATTGCTCTGATACAGTCATGGAAAGCTTCTCAAACTACTTGGTATAAAAATATATTAAGTATTTATATTATATTTTGGATGTATAAAGGGCCTTTCACCAAGGTGCTTGACAATGCTTACCAACTATGACACAAAATGGCAAGATAAGGAATGGGGATTGGGTAGTGACGAGGGTGGAGGGAGCGAGGTGGAGGCTGCGGCAGTGGAGGCGTTACGGTGTTAGGTGGTGCTAGTAGGGGTTACGGAAGAGAAAAGGAAAGGCAAGAGAAAAGAGATAGGATCTGACGGGAGTGCGAAAAGAGGAAAGTGAGGGGGAGAGTCGGAGGTGGAGAGGGATTTTATTCCAGTGTAAGGGGGAAGCAGAGAGAAGGAGCGAAAGTGAAATTGGGCGCAGGGTGGAGGAGGGATAGCAAAAAGATAGGCAGCTTGTGACCAGAGCAGGCGTGATGAGACATTTGAACCTTATGGCAGGACCCCGAGGTCCCATAAGCCCCCGGCTCTGGCATGCACTGCATTGCGACGTAATTTTATGTCCGTTGAAGGCAAACGATACGGCAATCTATTTCTCTCGACGAGCTCTACACGATGCGCTAATCAAAGTTTCGTTTGTGACTACAGCAATTTTGGCAATGACGGGTACTTGGTGAAGAACGAGAGGATTGATTTCTGGCGGGTTGCAGCATTTATGTGCGCGGTGGGATGAAGTCGCCAAAAATAAATATAATTAATTAATTGCGCATTTTTCTTTTTCTATTTTTTTCGTTTATTCGGGACCCCGGCGCAAATGCGCAGTTTAAAATCCCATTCGAGACGATGTTGAAGGAAAAGGTAAAATAACGGAAGTGGGCGGGCGGGCGGACGTGGCGCTGTGGACTAGAGCTGCACCAGTGCGAATTTCGGAAGGCCGTACCACAGCACCGTGGTTTTTTTTCCAGGTGAGCGAGCGTGTGAGGGATGTGCTGCTACCAGTTAGGGGTGCTGCCTCGCCTGGTAGACAGGTCGTGGGTTCGATCCCGATACCCTGACGCTTGCATATTTAGAGTCTGCGTGTTCTCCCCGTGGTCGTGTGGATTTTTTTCCGAGTCCTACGGGGTTTCCCTCCACATTTAGAATCAACGTGCGTTTAGAGTATTTGGCTGCTATACATTTGCACGGGATAAGCCACTTTGTTGAGCTATCATTTGTGATAACCAGGTCGCTTCTAAAAAGAGCTCAGTATACCTTACCACCCACCCCTTCACCCATCCACTCAGCCACTCACCCACTCACTCAAAATCAGAACAGTCAGAAGTTTATTTCAGTCAGTTAGGATTGTAATTCCCTAGTAAATAGCATCAAAGTATTCCACACAATTTACAGATTTACAAAAACTAACTTAATTGTAATAACGTTGTACGATAAGTCATCGAATTACGAACACCCGACTTACGAACACCCGCACTTACGAACCCGCTTCCATGATTTTTTTTACATTGACTTAAAACGCGAACTCGCACTTGCAAACTGAACCATTGAACTATTTTGTTCAGCAGAGTAATTTTCCGCGAGATGTAATGAGTAAGCCTCGCGCTGGGAGTGTGTGTGTGTGTGCACGCGTGTGTTTGTGAATGTGTGTGTGAAAGTGAGTGTCGACTCAGCCTCAAATGAGTACCTGGTGTAGTGTGTAAACATCGCCACTGGAGAGTCAAAAGCGCTACTCACCCCCTTGTGTGCTGTGCCGACCTTCATAAGCACTGCTCTTCAACGGTTTGTTATGGGTGATCGATGTCGTTGGAGTGTGTGTTTGTGTGCGTGCTCGCGTGCCCAGTGTGTCCGTGTCTTTGTGTCTGTGTGTCTGTATTTGCACGCATGCTCCGTGTGTGTGTTCACGTGTCTGTGGGTGTGTGCAATTGTCGTGACTCACTGCACCCCTTCCGACAAGCAAGCCAGCATCAGGACTCAAGGTAAGAAAGTAAAACGGATTTTTTTTAATGTTACTTTATTTTATGTTGTATTTACTAAATAGTATCTTTCACAGTGTTAATGCAAATGTACAATATTTCTTATTTATGAGTTTAACAATGCTTTATTTTTGTTGAACCGTAAAACATTCAATAACAGTGACCGTATGAGCATTTAAATACCGTACATTGCTGTGTTCCGACTTTCGAAGCGTTCCACTTATGAGCGGGTCTCAGAAACGAATAATGATCGTTAGTCAAGGACCGACTAAAACATTACATTCGCACTTTTTTGACATTTTAATGATAAGAGTAAGTTTAAATGGGGGTGCCAAGGTGTATATTTTGTGATTTTAAAAACGTTAATTAAATATGTTGTCTAGGGGTATGTATGTATGTGTGATTATGTGTGTGTGTGATCTCGTGTCTGGAGGTATGTATGTGTGATTGTGTGTTTGTGTGTGTGCAGTTATTATGTGGTGCGATTATAATTATTAATGGCTCTCTCGTTGTCTAGGGGTATGTATCACCAATCGTGATAATGTCAATGATTCTTGCTTCAACATTTATGATTCTCACTTTAACAATTGTGTTTAATTATGTCAGGTCTCGGGATGCAGATCTCACCGCAAGATACAGTTCGTCATTACGGCAATGAAAGACGGATTTAAGTAATTTTCATCTCAACTTACCCTAACATCAAATTATTATAAAAAAAATTGCGACTACAGTTCCAATGCATAAATACGTACTTATCATTCCGTACTGGATTATAAAAGCATCAATGGTCAAATCTCACGATCACGTGGTTAAACAAGAACAATAGGCAGCAGCTAAAAGTGTCAATATTTGCACAGAATGCGTTGTCATCGAATACGTATCAAATAGTTAGAAAACGTCAACGATCGGATCTCACAATCACGTGATTAAAATAAAACAATAGGCTGTCTCATGGCAAAGCGACCATACACAATTCCCTCGTTATGGTGTGTGAGGCATGCAAGCTGAGATTCTTCTTGGCCCACAATCTGTACAAGTTACCGTTAAAAATAGTGAGTGTAAAGTTAATGTTTCTCCTTTTTTATTTCTGAACAATACCTCAAGTCCCACAACGATGTGTAGAACAGCAAGCTTGGTTCACAGTTATAGTGCGCTCGTGGCCCTGCTGCTCGCTGCTGCTTCGCACTCTCGTCTGTGCATCGTGCTCGATCCACAGCTGGAGGGTGCTCGGGGCTCCCGAGTCAGCTCGCTCGTGGTCAGCCGTTAGCTGCTGCTCTGCACGTTTGCAGGTTATCTGTACGCCAGGCTCGATCCGCAGTTGGAGTGCTCTGTGGCCACGCTGCTAATTTCTTGTCAGCAGCTGCCTGCTTAGCACGAGCACCATTGGTGCCCCCCCCCTCAGGAGGTCTCCTGCTCCTCGCTCACTCTACAAAACTCATTAGGCTCATCTAACATCAGTCACCTGGACAATAAAACTTTTCCAGCCTTGGACAATATTTCATGCTCATTCGATGTTGGTGTATAACTCAAATATCCACTTAACTTCTCACACGTATTAGCTGATCATAGTATTATATTAAATTGCAATCGCATACGTCTTAGCTTCTCACAACTCTTAGCTAAAACTTATCGAAGTCCTTGACTCTGCAAGTGACACAAAACATAAGGAAAAACGCCAGCGCAGAACTCTACAAAGAACGACACAGAGCCTTTGCCTCTGCAAAACTCTTGACACTTGGCTGGTTACGGGTGCCTCCGGGGTTTGCCTCTGCAAGACTCGTGACTCTGGTTGCTTATGAGGACCATACCCAGGAGTTGCCTCTGCAAGACTGACTTGTATGATTTTGGGTGCTGTTTATATAGAAGTTATAGCTCATGTGATTAATTACCTAAGATACATTACGGGCCAACGTTCTCCTCCCATCTTTGCGCACGTGGTGCATCCATCGGATCACCCTGAGTTCATTCCTGCTTCTGGCTCCATAGGCATTCTGGGACCTGATGTCATAACCCCGATCAAACTTCCCCCTCTGGAGGTCATCCCACGACTTGTGTCGGCACACACCCACTTCATCGCCCTTAGGCGTGGTGTGTCTGTTGCCTTGTTTATTGTGAAACGGCCTTCCTCCCTCTTTAGGTCGACTTATCCTTAATCTGTATTCCTGCTGCAGTATGTAATGACAGTTACAGGGAAGGCAAAGGCGGTCATGCAGTCTCTGGTTATACTCCTGGAGTACATATTATTTTGGTCGTGTAGAATTTAGATAATTCGTATTATGTATATTTTCTGAATTATCCTTTGGTTCAATACTTCAATACAAAACTTCCATAATTCGTTATCAAGTTTATATGCTTCACCCAGATCTCATGGCACTCATTTATGTGTAGTGACATCGGGGATGTCACTGTACGGTGCAGGGCCGGAAGGGCCGTGCCGTTCGATGTTCCTACATCGTGGACAACACCGTGGGTGGCGGTGTGTAATACCAGCCCTAGCGGGGCTTGGCGAGCACTGGCATAGTGCGGGCACCACACGCAGCGTGTGGTAGGGGCTCCCCCGAGGAGGACTGGGGTGAGTGTCAGCCCAGGGGTAGGGTTGCCCCGGGCCATGGCACTCTGGTTGACCCCATAGACACGTGATCCAGTGTCCACACAGGGGGCCCGGGGGGGGGGGGGGGCTAGGGGGTGATCACGTGTCCGGGGGGCGCTCTTGATCGAGAGGGAACGAGAATGCTCGAGAAGGCGGGCGGGGCCGAGGGCGGAGCGGCCCCGACCGTAGGGGGATATAAGGTGGGTCCCTGAGAGGGACCGGGGTCGCTGCATTCTACAAGCAGGAAGCTCAACATCTACAAGCTGGAAGATCAACATCTACAAGCTGGAAGCTCAACACCTACAGCGGGAAGCCCTACGTCTCAAGCTGAAGCTCTTCATCTTACGAAGCAACCGCGTGGTCAGAGACCCGAGGGTTCGACCCTTTGTAGCTGCAACTCCTCCGTGTAGGGTGTAGTCTGGAAGAGGGACAGTTACCCCTTTGTATTACGGTGTTACAATAAAAGTGTTGCCTCTAAAAGGAACAACGTCTGTGACTCAGTTGGACCCACTACATATGGATGTTAATAAAACATGCAACTAGTCGTATTCAAAACCCCTGACTATGTGCTGTATTGTCATGTAAAAATATATCCTATCACAAAAGTTAACGTTTAATATCTTAACGTTTAAGAATATTCATACGCAGTGGTTGGCATTTGACCGTTTCAACTTTCCAGGCACCGGGGTTTGTTAATTCAGAGAGTGAAATGGCAAGGGACATTCTTGTCTCTTTGCCCTGTATTTTCTCTCTCAGAAATCACCTGGGTCACTCCTTGCCCATGCAAGGGTCATTCCTGTATTGCCGGTCATGAACGTGTTCCTCCTTTGCTACATGAGTGAGGTTAATTTCTGGGGAAGCAAATATACTTTCAGCTTCAAGGTCCTCCTGAGCTCTAGTTATTCTCATCATGCAAATCTGATCGATGTCTCTTGTATTCTGTTTACCTGCTGCTCATTCTAGCGCTGGTTTGGCTTCATTATCTGTTTTTCCGACTTTCGGCATGCATCGGACCCATATTTGTCTCCCTGGAGTCATGACATTTAAAAGACAATATAATACTTAATATATATTTTAAAGGCATATATACAACATATCTCCCTTGCCTGGTATACAGGAGGACCATGGGTTCGATTCCGACCCTGGCGACACCTGTTGTATATTTGGAGTTTGCATGTTTTCTCTATCTCTTTCCCCGTGACGGTCGAGTGGATTTTTCTCCGGGTCCTCCGATTTTCCCCTCCACACTTAGAATCGACGTCACGAATTTCGAGCACAGTAAACCCTCTCTATCAACGAGGGCTACATTCTTGAAAATACTTGCGAATACATAATTTGCAAATGCATAAACCTAATGGTAAAACATTGGTTACGATCCTGGTATGAGTGAACATAGGGGGGAAATGGTAAACGTTTAATAACATAGACGACAATAAATAATACATTGTTCGCAACAATGTTTTTTTAATTAGCTGTGATGATAATGATGATGATTTGACTATGGAGGTATTGGCGATGGTGAGGAATTCAGGACAACTCCTCAGGAGATGCAGGCACTTGATAACAACGCCGCGCAGCTGTTATCATTCCAGCACTGTGGGGAGAGCTCCCCGCGACACTTTCCCCGATTGCATTCACGCTCTTAACAATGGACCTCGCAGTCGACTCGTTTATACCAAAGTGTATTAACGAGTCGACTGTCGTAAGTACGTGTAAAGTAACAATCTATTAATAAACTTTATCTGTGATGAATGCTGCACTTCCCGTCCTTATCATGCAGGGGCGCGTAGGTTTGAACGACGGCGGCACACTGACAGACGTTCGATTACGTTGGAATCGATCTGCAGAACGAGGCGATTCGGTGTTGATTTTACTTGTTCGGAGGCGCCCCCGAACAACTCGTGCACAATAAGCGAGATGAGAGCGGGATTACTGTGAGACTGAGGACAAAGCGGGCAGCCGAGGGGGCGTGCCTAATCTCCGCAGCCAGTTTACAATACCAGGTCCCTGTGGGGTGGGCTGGTAGGAACAAACAAATGAATGGCTATAATAAAATGAAATGGCAAAAAATGGGCGCCAATAAGTGGACGGAAACGTAGACGTAGTGGAACATAGGAAACAATAAAGTAGTAGTAACCGTTGTGGGAAAAATATTAGTATTGCAAAGTATGTACCTACGTGAGTGCAGCTTGGAGCAGACATAGTGAGTAGTAACAATCTGCACAATATGCAGATTGTTACTACCCCTGCCGCGGTAGCCCCGCCCAGCCCCGCGTAGCCCCGCCCAATACACCCCTAGCGGGGGAGAAATTTCCAGGCCTGGCTCTAGGCTGGAGACCCGCCGACGACGGGGAGGTAGGGAGTGTATTTTAATGTAAAAGCTTAAAATTTAAATGTTTCTATTTAAAAACATGAGGGAATGTAACAGTGTTAAACATTAACTCCCTTTCACACACGCGGGGGTACGATACGAAGGGAGAGTGTGAGGCCTAGTTCTAGGCTTGAGGCCTAGTTCTAGGCTTTAGGCCTAGCTGTAGGCTTTAGGCCGCTGCGAGTTAATTTTTAATTAAAATGTTTTAATTATTTCTGTAAAAGCTTTCAATTTAAATGTTTCTATTTCAAAACATCAGGGAATGTAACATTGTTAAACATTAACTCCATTTCACACACGCGGGGGTACGATACGAAGGGAGAGTGTGAGGCCTAGTTCTAGGCTTGAGGCCTAGTTCTAGGCTTTAGGCCTAGCTGTAGGCTTTAGGCTGCTGTGAGTTAATTTTTAATTTAAATGCTTTAATTATTTATGTAAAAGCTTTAAATGTATTAAAAACATAAGGGAATGTAACATTGTTAAACATTAACTCCCTTGCACACACGCGGGGGTACGATACGAAGGGAGAGTTTGAGGCGTTGTTCGAGGCTTTAGGCCTAGCTGTAGGCTTTAGGCCGCTGCTAGTAAATTTTTAATTTAAAAGTTTTAATTAAAAGCTATCTGTGGGAATTATAAGGGAATGTTATACACTTGTTTCGACAGGAAAGCCGAAAGCGTCACTGAGTGTAAAGGTTTTTGTAGGGTCATGCCAAGTGTTTGCAGTAGGGGGCGATGTTGATACACGGACGGACGGACGGACGGACGGACGATATAATCTATTGTTGGCTGGTCCACTTCGTTCCTACCAGTATAACGTTCTGGTCTGGCACTACGTACATTACAATATAACGTTCTGGTCTGGCACTACGTACACTCGCGAATACTGGAGTCCGGCGAGTTGCGAATAAGGAATTAGTATACTGTACCGTTTAGCAGCTCGCGAATATAAGAAACTCACGAATTCAGAACTTGCGGATAGAAAGGAGAGGGATTACTGAATTTGGCTGTTATACATTTGTAGTGACATCGCAGGATGTCACTGTGTATGCCGGCCCTAGAGAAGCACGGCGTGCGGTGTCTTGATATCGTGGACACCACTATGATGTGGGTGCAGTACCAGCCCTAGAGGGGCTCGGTCAGCACTGATTGATAGCGCTGGATGCCATCACGCTTGGCGTGCAATGCCAACCCTAGAGGATCAGGTGTGCGAGTGCTGGCCATAGGGAAGGGGTTACTGGAGGCCGTGCACTCTGGTTGACCCAATAGGACACGTGACCGGTCAAGTCTACAGAGGGGCCCAAAGTGGGGGCTGGGTGGTGGTCACGTGGTCTGGGCCGAGATCCTGCTAGAGGGTTCTGGAAGGTGGTCGTGGCCAGTGGCGGAGCCGGCCCCGCCGCAGAGGATATAAGCCGGGTCCCCCTGAGGGACCGGCTGGTGTTGTTCATCCTGAAGAAACCTTCCTCTACGTTCTACGTCCTACTGAGTCTCCAACACGAGGACCTGGATCCAAGCTGCGGTCCGGTCCGTTGTAGCTCATTACGTTGTAATTAGTGTAGTTAGCCTGGTGGTCACCACCATACATTATTATTCTGTTAAGGGGCAGTTACTCCGTGCGTTGGTATTAATAAATGTGTTGCCTCCAAAGAGTACGTCTGCGACTCGGTTGAACTCACTACACATTCGCACACGATGATGATAGCCATTTCGTAGAGCTATCATTTCTGATAATCAGTTCGCTGAAATAGAGCTACATAGCTCAGTGGGTCTTACCTGGTAAAATAAACAAAGTTTACAGTTTGTTTTAGATTAGATTGCAGAATGATGGAGATGTCAAGAGAGGGAACATCGTAGGTGTTCCAATCACTTTGGGGAAACAAAATTTACTGCTTTTGATCCCAAATTGTGCGTTAAATCTGGCGAACTGTTAACAATCAGTGGGTGAGTGGATGGGTGACTGAGTAGGTGAGTGAGTTGGTGGCCTCTAGTAGGGTTGTAGGGGCAGGTGCTGTGAGTAGCAAGTAGCAGCACACAGATAAAGATGCCCTGGGTAGCCTCTAGCGGGCTGTACGGGCAAGCACTGTGAGTGAGTGGTTGAATGGGTGAGTAAATGGGTCAGTGGATGGCTGGGTGGGTGAGTGGGTGGGTTAGTGCGTGAGTGAGTGGGTGGGTCAGTCAGTAAATTAATGAGTGGGTGAGTGAGCGGGTGAGTAGGTCATTGGGTGGATGCGAATATTAATGAGTGAACGAGTGGGTAGGTGAGTGAGTGGGTACGTGAGTGAGTGTGTAGTTGAGTGAGCGAGTATATCAATGAATGAGTAGGTGGTGAGTAAGTCGTGAGCAGGTGAGGAGTGAGTCAGGGCGCTCGCCGTGGTCGTACGGTGAGCAGCGCGGTGAGCGCGGTAAGCGAGGCCAGGCAGATGCACACGCTGCTCACCAGGGCTAATGTCATCACTGGCACTGTGCAGTGAGGGTTGGCCCTGTGGATTTTGGAGGGCTGACTCCGTGGATTGTGGGGGGCTGACCCCTTGGATTGTGGGGGGCTAATTTCGTAGATTGTGGGGGGTTGACTGCGTGGGTTGTGGGGGGCTGACTCCGTGGATTGTGGGGGGCTTGTCCTGTGAAGTGGGGGTTGCGGGGGGGGGGCGGGGGGGGGGGGGGCGGGGACACACGTGACATAGGTAAAGGTTAAAGTTCGCCCCCTCGCTGTGGCACCGATCTCTCCCCTTCAGTCGAAACCACGCTGTTGGGCCTGACACCTATGGTTCTGATTATTTTGACCAAATTGGAAAGACCACGAACTGTCCCCTCGTGGAAGCAGTGGCATAGCTCCCTCCTCGCCCTTGCATACATCGAACACTGAAGCCACGAGCTTCAATACAGAGGGCGGAGAGTTCGAAGCCTAATATGCGGTGTGCCCAACCCGCCCCTATCCACCAAACCCTGCCATGCCGTCGATCTCAAGACTTTTGCTTGCAGGATTTATGCCCCACACCTCCTTCTTGTTCTGTGATGGGTGCTGTGTGCCGGGCTCGAGCTGAGTTGAAATAAAAACAATAAAACGTTCCCTTCTTTCCTAAGTAGCCTCTCATAGGCTGGTGGGGCAAGTGCTATGAGTAGCGAGTAGTAGCAGCAGCACCTGTACACACTCACTCACACACTCATTGACTCATCAACTCATCAACTCACTCAATCTCTCACCCACTCATATATGCACACACTTACCTACTCATATATACCCACTCACCCACTCAGTTACCCACTCACCCACTCATATATACACACACTCACCCACACACCCACTCAGTCACCCACTCATATATACACACTTACAGAGTCGCCTGCAGATCTGCCTAACAACTTGTTATTGAGTCTCGCAGATTGTTCTTTGGCTCTGCGCATCAATCATTCGGCTCGTGCACCCCTTGCTCTGTGGTGCGTCGTGAAGGGTCCTGTTGCACTCCAACCACCCATCAGCGAGTCAACCCGGTCTGTGCACAGCACTTGCGACGTTCATTGCCAATAAAACAGTAACGATTAAGATGACAGTTTTCAACTTGAAGGAAATGGATTCTCCCGGTCTGCCATCTGAGTTCTATCAACCTGGAATTGATGCAAAACTCGAGACCCTGGCACGAATGTCGGTGGTAGAGGTGTCGATGTTCATCCAAAGGCTGCCAAATAAAACATTGCCGCTCGACTACATCCACACATTGATTCTCAAATCATGCTCAGATGCACTTGCGCCACTGATTGTTTCCTAGACACCACTCCTGAAAATAATTGGTTTGAGCGATAGTGACCCTGGAGACTATCGCCCAATCTCAAACCTGAGTATGATTTCAAAGGTGATAAAGCACCTGTGTCCGAGGCGGTGTCTTCTCCACATCGCTACAACGGGCAGATTCAGCATATTGAAGTCGGCATACTGGAAGACCCACAGCACTGCGACAGCTCTATTAGAAATCACTGATGACCTCTACAAGATCATGTCGCAGTGTTGGTTGGCTGCGATCTCTCAGATGCCTTCGACAATATCGACCATGATATACATATTGGGCAGCTAAGGTCAAGGTTCAGTGTATGGGGTTCGGCACATGAAGTGGATTCAGGCATACCTACATGGTCGATCACAGTTCGTCAAGCTGGGCGACGAACACTCATTGCCGATGCCATGCCTAGTTGGCGTACCACAGGGGTCCGTCATCAGGCCCTTCCTATTTTCAAAATACGTCTCTCCCATCACCAATGTCATCCTATCAATATGCTGATGATACACAAGTGTACGCTGCAGTGAAGGGAAAGTTAGATATGGAGAGACTCGGTACCTCACAGATTGCACGCGAGTGGTGCACGTGTGGTTTGCACGAAGCAAAATGTTACTTAATCCAGAAAAATCGGAGGTCCTGTTGGTTGGTGTGTGGAAGGAACAGGTGTGGTGGTTGCAGACTCCATGATTCAGTTTACTACTCATCTTGAGCATCGGCACCATACTCAACCAGAATATGCCATCTGATCACCAGGTGAAAAATCTCGTCAGGTCCTGCAATTTTCATTTCAGGGCTCTAAGACACATTCAACCACTTTTGAGCCGTGAAATAGCCAACACGGTGGCGTGTAGTGTAGTATCGACAAGGCTTGATTATTGCAACTAACTATGGGACGTCTGGAAAAAGCATTCCCAAGCTGCAGCGTCTACAAAATTCGCTGGCACGATTGCATGATCCGACGATGTCCATCCAGTGCTCGCCGAGCTGCGTTGGCTTCCAGTTGATGAACGAACGAATACAATATAAGGTCACACTCATTACACAGAAAATGTTTGTCACAAATGAACCACAATAACTTGCTGATCTCATCAAGGAGCATAAACCATGACGCAAACTCATCATTGCAGTAGCTTTTGGCTAACAGAGCAAAAACGATAATTGCATCGCGTGCTTTCAGAATTGCTTTTGTAGCCGTCTGGAATGCTCTTCCTTTTCCTATCAGGACACCACTGGAGTTATCCACTTTAAATCGTCCAGATTGAAAACTCCTTTCTTTAGAACTGCTTGTTGTGTTTAGTTTTGTCCTTCTCCCGCACCTCTGATTATCATGGTTGACTACAGTACATACAGTGCCAAAGAAGTTCAAATAGTTACATACATACACACACCCACTCATATATATACACACATTCACCCACTCACCGACACACACAGTCACCAACTCACTCCGATTAGCAA
>JAAXLI020001399.1:20050-38977 GCA_014621495.2 Entosphenus tridentatus | reverse complement strand
GTGGGTGGGCGAGTGGTTGGGTGGGTGGGCGAGTGGTTGGGTGGGTGAGCGAGTGGTTGGGTGGGTGAGCGAGTGGTTGGGTGGGTGAGCAGGTGAGTGAGTCGGTGAGTCGTCATATACCCAGGTTTTGGAAACGGCCAATGTCGAGTCCACAATCATTGATCAAATCCTGGATCAACCTTGATCAATTCAACGTTAAGGTCCAGGGTATGGCTCGATACCCGATATTAGCAAAAGTATGGCAATTAAGGTGTTCTTACATGATCGTCTGGATGTAGGGCAGAGGAAGAACTGACAAAATCTGCAGAACAACTGGTCGGGTAGGGTCGGCATTTCCGCAGCAGATTGTAGCACAGTCGGCCGATCAGCACTCCCTTCTGGACGTTGGATGCTGGGCCAAGGCTGCTGGCGAGTCCCACCACAGTATCGGCGATGTTTAGACGAGATAGAATTGGTTTGTTGATCCAGACCAGAGGGGGGGGGCATTGCTTGACCAAACCGCTCGGCTCGCTCAGTTGGAGTTGCTGCGAAGCACAAGGCGATCTGCAAGCAGAGCAAAAGTAGCAGCGTCACTATCGCAAGGTGTTGTTGCTGTTGTTAATGTTGCTACTGCTGTTCTTACTGCTGTTCTTGTTACTATTTCAGTTGCTGATTCTGTTCTTGCTGTTGTTGTTGCTATTGCTGCTGTTGTTACTGTAACTGCCATTATTTATATTTTTGCTGCTTATGCAGACTGTAAGAGATGTCAGGGGAAGGATTCCCACCAATAGGAGGGGGAGTGGGATGGTGACAGGGGAAGGGGGAGGAGCAAGCGAGGGGATATAAGGGAGAGAACGGGTGGGAACGGGGGAATCTTGACGGGAACGAGATTGAGATGGCCGGGGACAGGTGTGGACTGGAGAAAGGAATTGAAGACGAACCCCCTGCAACCTTGTGTCGGTTCTCCTTTACACTACTATTGCTGTACCACAAGACAAGTTAAGGCTGAATGTTGCAACATGGGAAGCCCACAACAAAAAGCAGTCCGTTTTAGCTCATCTGTGTGCTTTGAAACAATTCAATTTGAATCGTTAAGAAGTTTTAAATAAAAAAGAACAACACTACAAGAAAAAAGATGAATCTCCTCTGTAGGTCGTCTTGATGTGAGTCTATGGGTCTCTGTGGTAAGTCTATGTATGGGTCTCTGCGGTGAACCTATGGGTTTATATGCGAGTCTGTTGATCTGTGTGGTGAGGCTATGGGTCTCGATATCGAAAAAATATGTAAATCACGAATAAACTCATGTCTAAACAGTAAACAGTCAATTTTCGAGCAGATTACTACATCATCACAGCTATGATGGATGCATTAAAAAAATATTCAGTAACCTGGAAAAACGGGCACTATTCCTTGACTTGTCAGAAGCATTTGAAACTGTTGACCATGGTGCTCTACTCACAAGACTTGGTCAACTGAAATGTTCAGACAGTACAATAAAATTGTTTAAGAGCTATCTCTCAGACCGTTCTCAAAAAGTTACATTGTGATAAAATCTCGTCCATATGTAGTGGGTTCGAATTAGGTGCACACACACACAGCTTGGAGGCAACACTATTTATTAAACGGTAAGTAATATAACACTGTATATGAGGTGATGACCACCTTCCTCAACTCACTAACACTCTGGAACACTACACAGAGTGGACCAGGCAGGCGACGGGTTGCCTGGTCCAGGACGACGACCCGGGACTTGAGGACTGATCATGTCTTCCTCACTTCTGAGTTCAATAGCCCCGCTCTGCGTTCACACCCCACTTATATCCGCTCAGGCGTGGCCGGCTCCGCCCAGGCGTGGCTGGCTCTGCCCAGGCCACGCCTCCCTTCCCAGGCCACGCCTCCCTTCCCCCACCTCACGGGAAGGTCTGGGTCCCTCCACCACGTGACCCCCCAGGCACCCCCTTGGGGCCCCCAGCCCTCGTACGGGCCGACACAGTAGTGACGTCCTATGTCACTACATCACCCCCCCTGTATAAACACACAGCCGTCCCCGGCTGTAAAACAACTGTGAAACATTGAAAAGGTGTGCCTCCGAACCAGCAACATCAATAAATGACCGGCGACCGATAAGAAATACAATCACGTAATATACACAGAATCGACGAGGGTAAAAGGAAGGGAACCGCATAGAAAACGGGGAATTAACAACAACAAATATACATGAAAACTGGCTAACCCACTTATGCTCCAGCACAGCCTCCCCGTGAGAATCACTCATGCACCGACATGCGAGTGTGGCCATTGGAACGACGGCGTAGGCAATGAGCAAGGCGTCTGAGAGCCATGTAGAGCAGTCAGTCTTCCACGAGTCCGTGTGGCCGGGCACCCCAGGGGAGGTGCACACACCCCCCCTGGGGGGCCCCGGCCACACCGGGGCTCCAGGGGAGGTGCACACCCCCCCCCCTGGAGGCCCTGGGGAACCAGAAGCGGCCCAAAGGGCACGGCCCCTCCCCAGGAGTCAGGAACAGGAGGAGCAGGAGTAGCTGACGCATGCTCCACTCCCTCCCCCCCCCAGTCCATAGCTGGTCGGCATAACCGGCGACTCCAAGGTGCCAGGTAGATACAACACATACACACTAATTAATATTCCAGATGTCTGTCTACGTTCCGGGTCGAGAAGTCGTACTTCAGGGTCGACCCATGTACTGGGCAAAGAAGTCGCACTTCAGGGCTGCTCCAGTATCTACATTTTAAAATATATATATAAAATTTACATGACACAAACAAAATAAATCCGCCTGCTCTTGCCCAGAAATGGCGGCCGCACGCGCGAACCGCATCTCCAAGGCATCCCGTGCTTGCGTCCCAGCAGCCCTCACTGAGGACCACCACCGACATTACATGTCACCCGTTAGCACCTCCCGCCTTTCCGACGTGGCGTCTCCATCCTAAAACCGTGCACGTCGGCCATATCGGGGGGGGAATTCTATGTAACCACCCCACTGCCTTTCCGATGCGCGTCACAACCAGTAGCACGCGTCAGCCATTTCGGGGGAATTTTAATCCAGTCTCTCTCCAAGACTCGCATCGCAGCATATAGCTGTACCGACCGAGCTGAGACGACAGATCGTTCACTCACTGTACAACATGCACCCTAACAACTGAGGGATACAGTCCCAACGTAACGGGACAACTACACCTAAACACTACGAATCTCCAGCCCACTGTTTCAACGTGCCTCAGAGTGTCTCAATCTCCGGGCCGTCAGGGCGAGCCTACAGCTCCAAACGCACCACGGAGGGTCTCAACCTCCGAGCCGTTAGGTCAAGCCGTCAGCCATAGCATGACGGGACCACACTCTCTGAGCCATATAAGCGCACAGCCCACTAGGCTAGACAAGCCACGGAGTGTCTCGATCTCCGAAGTGTCAGGTCAAGCCGTCAGACACAGCATGACGGGACCACAACGTTCGTGTTAGACACACAACACTCACTGGGCCATCCTGGTCAGGATCTGTGCCCCAAGATAGGCGACAGCCAGCACCACAATTCCAAATCCCTGGCAGCATGTCACCATCGCAATTGAAATGCTCCATACCAATGACGGCAGAGCCACAAACCAAGGTAGTCATCCCCCACACAATCGCAATTTAACACCATCACAACACATACAATTTGAATTAGTGTAGTGAGTTCCAGGGAGACTGACGACGGAGTTGAGGCACACTCTTTTATTCAACTCAAGGGTAGTAACAATACTTGAAGGAGTAACGGCCCCTTCACCCGTACTAAATGAGAAAACACCCCTAGCACTATTTCCTCTGTCCTATTCCCAGTCCTCCTCTAATAGTGCTATGGGAGGCGATCTGATCCGGCCCTGGTAAAGCACGGATCCCGGCACCCAGCTAACCCGACCTTGCTCTTACAAGAGCAGAGGTCCAGAAGCTCTTGGGGCTGCGCCACTGGCTTGCCCTGCTCGGCCCTGACAAGGGCAGCGAGCCAGAGGAGTCCCAGGGCCTATTCTGCCGGTCTTCAGACTTCACTGATAAGCTTCTTCCACACTCCCCCGAGCTCTCTGGCTCCCCGCCTTTTATAGGAATCCTCTCCGAGGGGTGGAGTTATGGGGGATCACAGCGCCCCCATGGCCCCCTAGGGTTTCGGATGCGGACGTGGATGTAGACACCCGTGTGTGGGTGCAGACACCCTTGTGTTTTCTGTCCGCCCTTCTCCCCATAATAACCCCTACATTAGGATCCCCCACTGAACTGATCCAATGCCGAACAGGTACGCACAATTTGTGACGATCCCAAATATGCAATGGTCACAACAATACACCTCACATCCCGTATCCGTACACATCATCTCCGAGACTCGCATTGCAGCATGCAGCTATACCAACTGAGTTGAGAGAGCAACGCAATTTGGCGGCAATTAACTGAAACGCACCCCCGATCCATGTGTAACGTAGTAATCCGGCAGGAGACGAGTGAAGGGGCAGCACTTCTCTTTATTATTCACTCACGTAACGATGACACCATACAGCCTACACAAGGCGTGCCTGCACCGTTACTATTCCGAGCCTACACTGGCTACACTGCTCTGAGCCTACACCGGCTACACTGCTTTCAGCCCACACCGGCTACACTGCTCTCAGCCTACACCAGCTACACTGTTCTGAGCCTACACCGGCTACCCGACCCGTCCCAGCAAGGATGCGGGTCCCGACCACTGGCCCATCAACCCGGCCCTGATAAGGACGTCGGGCTGATGAGTACCCAGGGTCTCACCACCGGGCCACACAGAGACCCGGCCCTGATAAGGGCAGCGGGGCTAGGGGTCCCGGGGTCCTAGGCAGCTTCTCCGTCTTCGGTCTTCGCTGGTGTAAACTGCCTCGCCTTATATAAGGCGGGGCTAATGCGGACGCGATGTAAGCACCTACATGCGGACCGTGATGTTAGCACCCGCCCCGCGATGACTCGCTACACGCCGGCGCTTACCACCTCTACATCACCCCCCACCACATAGCTCACAGCCGGCCCGGCTGTAAAAACCCCCTTAATCAACACGATGCAGTCCCGATAATCAACAGAACACAGTGCGCCCCCTAATAACAAAGTAACAATTAACAATCAAAACGCAACAAGAACACGAATAACGCACACCCTCACAACGCCCCAATAAATAACCCAGCCCCTTAACACCCGCAAGAAGAACGCATAGACAGTGTCAACGAGAGAAAAAGAGAGAGAGAAGAGAAAAAAAATAAACATATGTACACAACCGACGTACCGCCGTCCCATGACTCACAACCGCGACCCGGCGCAACCAGACCCCCGCCGTCACGAGAAGCGGCGTGATTTAGCACGAGTCCGCTTGGCCGGGCCGTCATACGGCACCGGGCGAGTTTGTCCGACCGGCGGCCCCGGCGGTCGAGAAGGGCCGTGACTGGCCTCCCCGGATCCGCAGCTGTTGAGGGGATCCGACTGGCGGTGGTCAGCGGCCGTCAAATCCGAGACACCTGGAAGCGGGTCAGGTAGAGACATGTGAGGATCAGGTGGTGACTTCCCATTCCCCAAGTCAACGGACACATCACATGCTCGGCCATTCTGACATGAAGGAAGGGTGTGTGGCGCCGTAAATGGTTTCAGTCGGGAGGGGTGAACATACCAACAACGCTTCCCCCACTTAATCTGAACACACTGGGGCCGTGCAACCCGCACAATCTCGACCGGGCCCCGCCATGGCCTCAACAGTTTCGGGGACGTTGCCAACGGAGCCTGCGGACAGTGCAACCAGGCCTTCTCGCCCGGTTTCCACTCGTGCGTGTATGTCCGCCGTTCACGCAACCGCTCGTTCGCCACCTGGCGAGATCTCGAGTTGAGTGTCGCCGCTTCCCGGGCCTTGGCCAACCGAGCAATATTAAATTTGATGTGATCAGCCAATTTGGACTTAGTACGGGGTGCAGAAATCCCCAACTGGGCATCCACGGGTGGATCAGCCTCCCGGCCGTACATGAGAAAGAAGGGAGAATACCCCGTCGCCGCATGGGGAGCCATCCTATAAGCGGCGAGGACACCCGGAATCTTTAAATCCCAATCCCCCTGTGCTTCGCATACCTGATGGCACAACATCGTCACAATCGTTCTATGGAGCCGCTCCACCATCCCGTCTGTCTGCGGGTGGTACGGGGAAGTGCGCACATTTTTAGTACCCAAAAGGTCGCACACCTCACGCAATAGGACACCTGAGAAATTTCTTCCCTGGTCGGTCAGCAACCGCTCCAGGGCACCTTTGTCCAACACATAGCCCTGGACAAAGGCCTCGGCCACGGCCGCCGCCGATTGGTTGGCAAGTGGCCAAGCCATGGGCCATCGGGTTAAATATTCGACGCCAACCAGCAAGTACTTGCTACCCCTAGGTGTCACCGGGAAGGATCCCAAAATGTCCAGCGCAACAAGTTCATTGATGCGCGAGACCTGAATGGATTGCAATGGCGGATTAGCCACGATGGGCGGCGGTTTTCGTTGGGCACACTGCACACACCCTTTAAGTATGGTGGACACATCGCCCCCCATGCCCGGCCAATAATAATCACGCTGGAGCAAAGCGAACGTTTTGTGAAACCCCAAATGCAACAGACGTTCATGAGCGGCCAGAACAACCCTACTCCGCATACCAGAAGGCACGACCAGCCTATGGCGTAGGGAAGCACCGTCCCATTTCATAAGGAGGCCCTGTTTAATTAGCCATGAGTCGACGCCAACCGCACCCTCCCTGGAGCAATTCGCCTTGCGGCGCAGTGCGAGAAGGGAGGCGTCGGCCATTTGGAGGCGGCCCCACTCAACGAGAGACACGGAGAGCAACGAATCCCCGCCCGTCGGAGAGAATGGTACGTCGGACTGTGGCGCATCAGCCGCGGCGAGCAGAGCTGGCGGGGGTCCCGCAATTTGAGGTTTACACCGCCCCGATCCCAAAAGACATGCACATTCCACACGTGGTGGCAGTCGCGACAGTGCATCCGCGTTTGTATGACGCACCCCCTTACGGTAAGTAGTCGTAAACTGGTAGTCCTGGAGGACCTCCAACCAGCGAGATAACTGACCCGAAGGCTGGGCGACGCGCAGCGCATATTGAAGTGCCGCATGGTCCGTACGAACCGTAAAGTGTCGTCCGTTGAGGTATGGTCGAAATTGTTGAACAAAAACGACGATAGCCAGTAACTCACGCCGAGTGACACAGTAGCGTTGTTCCGCCGGCGACAACACCCTGCTACCGTAGGCGACGACGCGTTCGACCCCCCCGACCACTTGGGAGAGCACCGCACCAATGCCCGTGTTACTGGCGTCCGTGTCAATCAAGAACGGTGTATTGAAATCAGGGTAACACAGGGGCGGAGCTCCCACCAAGGCGTCCCGAAGGGAGCAGAAGGCGGCCTCCTCCTCCGGTCCCCAACGAAACTTAACACCTTTTGCCGTCAAAGCATGCAGGGGCTTGGCGATGGTGGCAAACCGCTCGACAAACCGGCGGTAATAGGAGGCAAACCCAATAAAACTGCGGACCTCGCCGACAGTAGTGGGCGTTGGCCAAGAACCGACACACTGTGTCTTAGCGGGATCAGTGGAGATCCCCGAACGGCTGACGATATGCCCCAAATACCGTACAGATTCCCGAAGCAGGTGGCATTTCTGCGGTTTAAACTTTAACTTAGCGGACCGCATCCTGAGGAACACTGCTCTCAACCGTTGGAGGTGCTCCTCGAACGTTCTAATGAAAACGATGACGTCGTCCAGGTAAATTAAACAGGTATCCCATTGAAGGCCCAACAAAACCAATTCCATTAACCTCTGAAACGTGGCGGGAGCGGAATGGAGTCCCATCGGTAACTGATTGAACTCAAACAGGCCGACCGGCGTGCGAAACGCAGTTTTGGGCTTTGACACCTCGTCAAGGGGCAGTTGCCAGAATCCCGACATCAGGTCTAACGTCGAAAAGTATCGTGCCCCCGCTAAAGCATCCAGGGATTCGTCCATTCTGGGGAGCGGATATGCGTCAGCCACAGAGATCTTATTTAGGCGACGGAAATCGACGCAAAAGCGCAGGGACCCATCGTGTTTTTTCACAAGCACGATGGGGGCCCCCCACGGACTGGATGAGGGCGAGATAATATCGGCAGACAGCATGTCATTGACGGCCGATTGAGCATGCTCTTTTTCGGACGGGCTTAGCCGGAATGGATTTTGCCGAATGGGGGCCGCGTCACCCGTGTCAATGTGGTGACGTAAGAGGTCAGTGCACCCAATGTCAAATTTATGTTTGCTAAAAACGTCCGAAAATTCAAGTAACAGGCCACGCAATGCCCCCAACTCTGAGCTAGACAGGTCGCAGGATCCGGCACACAGCGAGTCCAACCACTCCCCATCACTCCCTGATTTAAGATGCGGAGCAGGAGCAGAATCAACTTGCGCAATCAGCTGGTCACCCACAGGCACCGGTGCCGCATGAGCAAGCACGGTACCCTGTGGAATGACAGCCGCTCGCGACCCCGCATTCAAAACCACCACAAAAGGGTCCGTCTCCCCGCACCACCGTCTGAGCCACCGCCAAATCCAAGCCCCTGACAGCTGCGTTAGACGGACCCAACAGTACACCCTGCTCCGTCGTACCCACTTCAAAAGGCTTCTGCAACCGTAGGGGTACCAGCATTTGCGATCCCGGGGGTACGCGCACCGTCTGGGTAACCCTCGCACGCACCGTCGCGCAAACCGTGCGTAATTTGGTAGGGGCAGACAAGAATGCTATGCGGCGGCCTGAGGGAAGCTCGATGCAACCCTGGTCAATTAGTATTTTAATGGGCATTTTAGCCAGAAAATCCGTACCCAACAAGCAGGGAACCGCAAGGGAAGAAGAGACCAAAATATGTCCCGATAACCTAATATCCCCGATGCGAATAACCGCCCGGATCTGACCCACAATCCCCAAGGATCCCCCATTCGCCGCATAGCATGGAACGTCTACCGGGAGTAAGGGTCGACATTGAACAGGTAGAATGTTATATATAAGGTCGGAAATGACCGTTGCCGACGCCCCCGTGTCAATCAAAACCCGCACCTCAACCCCGTCAATCGACCCAGCTACTACGGACGAACCGGCCAATGCGGCTACGACACTATGGGCCAGCTCAGACCACTGACCCGGTCCGAGTTCCCGTACGAACCCCCCTCCCCACACTGAAGCATTTGCCAACTCGCGCGACCCGACAGCCGTAGAACGGCGACCCGTGTGTAATGTGTGAGTGGGCCGAGCATGTGTAGTGCCGCGACTTGCCGGGGGCTGTTGGGACGACTTGGGGCCTTGGGCGTCATCCGGACGAGGTCCCGTGGCGCCTCGACGTGGAGCCCGGCACCCGGATGCGACGTGACCTCGAAGGCCGCAGTTGTAGCACCTGACGAGCGGCGTCGCTGCTTTCGGTTGCTCCAGCTTGCGGGGCGCTCGCAGGGGCGACCGAGCACCCGACCTCCAGTCGTCCGCCCGCGCCGTGGCGAAGACCTCCTCTTGGGGTAGAGCGTCTTGGGGTTCGCAGGATGGCGTAGCTGATACAGGAACGGAGGCTGACGCGCAGACAACGGGTCGCTTCCGCTTGAGGACCTCGTGTGCATGGATGCTCGTAGCAACCCGCAACGAGCATATGTCCACTTCGTCAGCCGCGTTAATAGGAACCCCCAAGTCCTGTGCCAACGCCAGAAGCTGCTCCGTGACCATCGCGTCTTTGCCCTCCTCGTCCATTCAAGGAAAGGCGGCGTCGGCCAAAGCCAGAAGCGCAGTGCGGTAGGCGAGAGGGGTTTCAGCGTCACCCTTCCGGCGAGCGTAGAACTGGTGGCGGCAGGCCGACGGTGGTCCGTAGACCCTGGCCATAAGACGGAGCGCGGCCTGTAGCGTAGAGCGCCCGGCCCTCGGAGTCGACCGGAAGGTGGTGAGAGCATCGTCATCCAGAGTCGCCGGAAGCGCACGTAACGCCGTGGCGTCGGACCACCCCGACATCTCCTGATGAGCGAGGAACCTCCGTTGGAAGGCTCCCCAATCACCTCCCTCAGCTTGGAAGACCGTCAACGGCGGTAGCCGCTGATGAAGCGCCTGCTCTTCCTCTGATTGCAGAAGGCCCCCTGCAGCACCGTCGCACCTGGCAGCCGTGGGCCCTTCCATGGGCTGGTCCCGGCAACGCCCGGCGCACGCCGATGACGTGGGAGGCGGCCCGTGGAAGTCGTCGGCCACGTGGTGCTCCTGGTTCCCGCCAATCGACAACCCAGGCGGGAAATTGGCGCCAATTTCAGTGTCCGTGGCGGGAAGAAGATTTTGGCGCCAAACCGTGGCGCGCGGAGCGGTGCTGGGGCGAGCCGGCGTTTGGCGCCAATTCTCCTCCCTCCCGGCGGTTCTATCTCCTCCCGAAGCCGTGATCTCCGCCAAAATGGAGGCCGCGGCAAGCAGCAACTCGGCCAGGCGGGAGTGCGCGTCCCGGAGCCCATCTTGAGAGTGGAGCGGCGTGTCGGCCATCTGCGACGGGAGCTGCAGCATCAGCATCCCCTCTGCCTCTCCCCCCGAAGCTTGGTGAGCCGGCCCCTCCTGGTCGTCCTCCTGTTCGCGATCGTGAGTACGCAGTCTTCCTCGTATCCATGCCGTGAAGACTGTTTCACTTCTGACACCAGTTGTAATGTAGTAATCCGGCAGGTCACGAGTGAAGGGGCAGCACTTCTCTTTATTATTCACTCACGTAACGCTGACACCATACAGCCTACACAAGGCGTGCCTGCACCGTTACTATTCCGAGCCTACACTGGCTACACTGCTCTGAGCCCACACCGGCTACCCGACCCGTCCCAGCAAGGATGCGGGTCCCGACCACTGGCCCATCAACCCGGCCCTGATAAGGACGTCGGGCTGATGAGTACCCAGGGTCTCACCACCGGGCCACACAGAGACCCGGCCCTGATAAGGGCAGCGGGGCTAGGGGTCCCGGGGTCCTAGGCAGCTTCTCCGTCTTCGGTCTTCGCTGGTGTAAACTGCCTCGAGCGCTCCCGCGCGCCGCCTTATATAAGGCGGGGCTAATGCGGACCGCGATGTAAGCACCTACATGCGGACCGTGATGTAAGCACCCGCCCCGCGATGACTCGCTACACGCCGGCGCTTACCACCTCTACACATGTAAAACACAAGGGGCATTCCTGCACAAAATACATCATCTGTGCAACAACGGACAGGAACCAACCGGTGAGTTTGAAATACACCGAATATGTCATTTCAAAATCCCCTTCAACATTAACCATGGGACTCAGGGCATTCGAATTTTGAGAGCAAAAAACTATTCACAAAACCCAAGAATCGCCGAATTTATTAATACAGTATACGCAGTTCGTACAGTCAATCATTTGGAGCAATGCTCTATCCAGTCCCCACATGGCAACACACAATCAATACTCCAGACAATCCGTACATAGTAAATAATCACAAGCAAGTACCCAACAGTCCATACACTGTTAACACTCTCAAGCAAAGCTCCATACGGTCTGTACCTTGACAACAATGACGATCAAAGTTTCAATCACGAGCGAAGCTCCATACAGTATACACAATAACAATCGCGATTTCGCAACAAAACGATGTAACAACACGAGTCATTAACACGGAAACCCACAGGATATCAACGGAGATCGGGACACCCAACAACGAATTAATCATTAACTGCCCCCTGAAGATAACGATCTCGACGCCGTAATTAACAACACTGTTACAAGCAGACACCCGCACGGACGCCGCGTCAATTTGTCACGCACACAACCGGACGAACACGTTCCGCAAACCAGCGAGTTAAAAAAAAACACACGCAACCCGGCGCACGCAACATGGGTGAAGTTATTATTATTTTTCTTGCGGCCGGGTGCTTATGTCATGTCACGACTCGCCTGGCAAACTGTTAATAGCGGAGGGCGGCAAGGTGGAGCACTGGGACACCCCGAAGAATCTTGCATGGTGAATATGGCCTCTTCTTGCGAACCCATCCACCTCTCGCGCTCGAGCAGAAGACGGGGGCGCCACCCGAATGTGTGGAACTCCCCCTCCGCAGGCATTGATGTGGGTGGGAACGGCATTTCGGCAGCAGGAACAGCGCCCCGACCAGCCGCCGATTTGGCGGGAGCGGCATTTTGGCGGGAACAGCGCCACGACCAAATGGCGGCCCCACCGCGTGGCCCGCATGCCCGGGCCTCCCCCGCCAGCCCCCGCAGCGACGACGGTGTCCTCTCCCCGCGGCTCCGTCGCTCCTTTCCCGATGGCGGCGAAGCAGTGGTGCGATGCCCTTCCCGCCGCTCCGCGTGCAACGCCATCTCTCTCTCTGTCACCGGGGCTGCCATCCCCGGGGCTGTCCGAAGGATGGTCGTCACGCCGTCCCCGTCGTACGAAGGCGTCCAGGGGAGTTTTGTTTTTCGTGTGCCCATTTTACTTCCCTAGGATAACACCTAGCAATATTTATTTTTCCACAACTTCTGACGCCAAATGTAGTGGGTTCGAATTAGGTGCACACACACACAGATTGGAGGCAACACTATTTATTAAACGGTAAGTAATATAACACTGTACATGAGGTGGTGACCACCTTCCTCCACTCACTAACACTCTGGAACACTACACAGAGTGGACCAGGCAGGCGACGGGCTGCCTGGTCCAGGACGACGACCCGGGACTTGAGGACCGATGATGTCATCTTCACTTCGGAGTTCAACAGCCCCGCTCTGCGTTCACACCCCGCTTATATCCGCTCCGGCGTGGCCGGCCCTGCCCAGGCCACGCCTCCCTTCCCAAGCCACGCCTCCCTACCCCCACCTCACGGGAAGGTCTGGGTCCCTCCACCACGTGACCCCCCAGGCACCCCCTTGGGGCCCCCAGCCCTCGTACGGGCCGACACAGTAGTGACATCCTATGTCACTACACATACATAGTCCACTTGCACTGTAAGTTGACTCTTCTGTCATTACACATATTAAAATAACAAAGGGTGTTCCACAAGGTTCCGTGCTGGGTCCAATTGTTTTCCTTATATTTAAACAATCTTGGACGAAACTTAAGTCGCTCAGAATTAAATCTCTTTGCTAATGACATTGTCATGCTAGTGTAACCAGCTTGTCCTATCCCTCTCCTCCCATGTTCATAACGAAGGGACGGGCCGGTTAATAAAGACAACAATAATATACCATATTCTTTGGTTCTTTCGGTAAAGTAACGTGGATAGTCTGCATTGTCTTCTGCCCTCCACTTTCGGATCGAGCGACTCCACCACCGAGGGACACCAAAGGGTTGCGGAACTGCAACTCTTTATTTCAAAGTGTTCTGAGGAGCATTCCTGCAAATGTAATTATGACCAGATGCACACCAATCGACCCCAGGTTGCACAACACCTCACTGCTCAATCCCTGGACAGCGTCCATCTGAATCTGAATAGATACCTGGTAACCATGAATTGATGACTGCATTGGTGGACGTGGCCTACCGTGCAGTCATGTCAGTCTATGGGTCCAATCCATGGTCATCATTAACTCCATGGATAATTATACATACCGGCTAAATTCACCCCCCCCCCCCTCTTTCCTTGACCACACTGTAATTGCAGCACTCCTGTTTAAAAAAAAAAGTAGAAGCCATTAGCATCTCTTACAACAGAGGCCACTAAACGACCCAGCATCTGGACCCAAGTATACCTCTAGGACTTGGTCTCCTTATCACAGCTTAGTAACTACTCAATTTACGAGTACGGAGAACATAGAGGATGATCAGTCCCTGGTGTCTCCTTAGTTGAATGTGGTGCCTTATACACCCCACTGAACTTGGTCACTCTTCTGCCTGAGCCTCCTGATGCTTTTTGCTTCACCAAAATAGCCTACCCTCCGAACAGGCAATAGGAGAAGAACAATTAAAAATGTGGATAGTAAATTTAAAAAACTCATGAAATCCTCAACAAATATGATAATGGATACCCATATTTAGCTTTGATTGCGATTTCCTTTGCCACAAACCCATCTTACCCAATTAGTCGGGTTATTGTTCGCACTTCCCTTCCAGCCCTTGTTCTATATGAACCCCCTGGCGCATTGTCATTTCCATCAGTCCCACAACTTGTGTCACTCGAGCTACATTGCAGCTAGTACCCAATTCCCTGCCAGAGGTGGGCGATGAGACACGGGTCTCTTTTTGTCGAGTATTATTCAAAGCAACTCATGTTCCCGACACTTCAATTTCTTGAGCACTCACATCTTCCGGATCCACAGAACCTCGAACCAAACACAAATCCTGAGAATCCTGAGTAGTCCCATCTCCGGTATCCTGCAGCACCTACAATATTGTGCGCTCAAAAGGCTCTTCATTCCCTAATGAAGCAATTGAGCTGTTGTATATATGCCTTTTCAAAAACATATATTAAGAGTGATATAGCCTATTTTTTATGTAATCGTTTTTTTTTACTATATGGATTCACGGAGTAAAAAAAAATGCAATGACCCATACCTACGAACTGAGCACATCTGCCACCACATTTTCCCGACCTGCAATACGATTGAGGTCAAACTCATCAGGTGCAAGCTTCCCAGTCCATCTCTGCTCACAAGCATCCAGCTTAGACTCCGTGAGAACATATGTCAGCGGTTTGTTGTCCGTCCACACAGTGAACTTGTGCGCCTTTAGCCAGTGACTGAACTTGTCACAAACACTCCATTTAAGTGCCAAGAACTCCAGCCTATGGGCAGGATATAACTTTTGGGCACCACTGAGAGTCTTGGAGGCAAACACTATTGGGCGTGCCTTGTCGCACCCCTCCTGAGCTTGTGATAGTACTACATCCAGACGCATCCACTGATAAAACGGTTTGTCGAAATCTGGGTGACACTGCGCAATCCACTAGGCCACTTATCAAGTTTTCCAGGACCTTGTCACACTCAGGGGTCCAGTCGGCAGCATTCAACTTTCGGTACGGCACACGAGGGGGTGGGTGGCCAACACCACGCCCGGCCACTTTTGATTCCCCAGTGGTGATGTTTACACACCGCACTAGGTACTTATTTGAGGCTGAGTCGACCTAGGGGAGGCCCTCGGACCGGTTCAGATAATCGTCTCCGGCGTTGGCCGTGACCGGAATCGAACTCAGGTCGCCAGGTTCGTAGCGTCACCACGCTATCCACTGCGCCACTGCTCTCCACAACTACACTATACACTACTATACACGATACTATACACTCCACTATACACTACTATACACTACACTATACACTACATTACACACTACCATACACTACTATAAACTACAAGATACACTACTATACACTACTATACACGACACTATACACTACTATAGACTACACTATACACTACTCTACACGACTATACACCACACTATACACTCTATTATACACTACTATACACTACACTATACACTACATTACACACTACTATACACTACTATACACTACAATATACACTACTATACACTACTATACACGACACTACTATAGACTACTTTATACACTACGATACACTAAACTATACACTACTATAAACTACACTATACACTACACTATACACTACTATACACTACTATACACGACACTATACACTACTATAGACTACACTATACACTACTATACACGACACTATACACTACACTATACACTCCATTATACACTACTATACACTACACACTACATTACACACTACTATACACTACAATATACACTACTATACACTACTATACACGACACTACTATAGACTACTTTATACACTACGATACACTAAACTATACACTACTATAAACTACACTATACACTACACTATACACTACTATACACTACTGTAGTGACATCGGGGATGTCACTGCATGGTGCCAGCCCGAGAGGGCCGTGGCGTGCGATATCCCTACATCGCGGACAGCACCGGGTGGGTTGCTGTGTGATGCCGGCTCTAGCACAGCACGGCGTGCGATGCACCGTCATCGCGTACACCCCGTAGGCGAGTGTAGTACCAGCCCTAGCGGGGCTTTGTGAGCGCTGGGATAGCGCGGGCACCACGCATTGTGTGTAGTACGAGCTCCCGGAGAGTGTCAGCCCAGGGGCAAGGTTGCCCCGGGCCATGGCACTCTGGTTGACCCCGTAGACACGTGATCCGGAGTGTCCACAGTGAGGGCCCCAGGTGGGGGGGGGGGGGGGGGCTAGGGGGTGATCACGTGTCCGGGAAGAGCTCTCGAGAGGGATCGAGAAAGAGTTAGAACGCTCAAGAAGGTGGGCGAGGCCAAGGGCAGAGCGGCCCCGACCCAGGAGGATAAAAGGTGGGTCCCTGAGAGGGACCGGGGTCGCTGCAGTCTACAAGCTAGAAGCTCTACGTCCTACGAGGCATCAACACGTGGTCGGGACCCAAGTGAGGGTCTGACCCTTCGTAATTGTAACTCCTACGTATAGAGTAGTTAGCTGGGTGGTCACCACCCTAGGCTGTATCTGGTGAAGGGGCAGTTACCCCTTTGCGTTAACAGGTTGATGTTACAATAAAAGTGTTGCCTCTAAAGAACAACGTCTGCGACTCAGTTGGACTCACTACACTACTATACACTACACTATAGACTACTATAGACTACACTGTACACTACACTATACACTACACTATACACTACTATACACAGACTCTAGGCCTTCCAGGGGTATTCCCAGCGTGTCCTGGGCTTGCCTCGGGGTCTTCGCCCAGTGGGACGTGTACAATGTGTATTTATATTTAGTGACTTGCTTACCATATTTCACTATTGTTGCACTCCAACCGTGTGTCTGTGTATTGTTACTGGTTGGAACCTTCTGGTTACACCAGTCCACAGGGGATTATTGTGTCCGGCGGTCGGGCGGGCAGGGGGGGGAGGGGATGGTGGGGAGGGGCTGGGTTTCGGAGGGTGGGGAGGGGCTGGGTGGGTAGGGTGGGGCTGGGTGGGGGGTGGGAGGGGTGGGGCTGGGTGGGGAGGGGCTGGTCACCCCGTGGTGCCCTTATAAAACTCAACGTTTAACCTACTCACGCAGGCTTGTGCCCGCCCTCACAATCGGGCATATTTGCAAAATACACCACGCCGCCGTTGACCCTGGCCATTCACCGAGCAACCCAACGTTCCTACCAGCTCCCTCCGCAGGAATGTTTTGTTATAGCTTGCTGATTGTGACGTCACGGCGAATCAGGGCGGGCGAGAAACAGTGACTGCGTTTCCTCCACGTATCCCTTTCGTCTTATTAATCAGTTGTTTTGATTGCACATTTTTGTTTCAATACAAATAAAACGTGCCGTACGCGCTTGTATGTACGTTTTTGTTAATGTATTCCATTCGATATCGTAATTAAACATCCCTCAGTGAGCCAATATTCTCTAGTCTGGAGATTCTAAATGTCGTAAATCTGCGTGCTTCAATTTTTGTAATGTTAGTTGTGATGACGTCATCACGAATCAATGGTTACGAAATTTCTACTGTGTCCTTCACGTTGTAGCTGTATTATGTATACATTTTAAACAATTCGCACATTCTAAATATAATTTAACATTATTATAGTCGTGTAGAGGTCGATATTTACTCATAAAAGTGTTTTAATAATTGTAATGTGTCATTTAGAGATTGTGTAGTAAACTACAGATTCGATGGTTGCGAATCTCGAGACTGCCGTCCCCTTTCTCGTGCACTTGAATGCGGGGAGTGTCGTCATCGCAAATCAGCGTGGGCAGGATAAGCGACTGCGTCCTCCGCTTCGACTTACAGTTATATTTATTCATTCAATACTTTGAACGCGTCACATGTATTTTTTTTACCATCGGTTACACCTCGCTGCGCGGCGTCTAGTAACATTATTTTTTTTAAGACGAACAATTCGCGTCGGTTCAACGGCGACAGCCGATTCGTCGTTCCTAACACATTTTAACGAGGGCTGGGGGAGGGGGGACAAGGGGCGTTGCCGAATCAGCGCGCGCGCGAACCCGCGGCTTCGCCCCTCCCGCTCGCTCGCCCCTCCCCCTCGCTGGCCCCTCCCCCTCGCTCGCCCCTCCCCCCTTCGTCTCTCTCTCTCAACGCGGCCATCTCGTCTCGCAGGCGCCATGAAGTGAGAGCTCCCGCGCAATCCGCCCGCATCCTCGCCCTGCCGCCTCCCCCGCGAGGCCGCCACGGCGCGCAGGGAACGTGCGAGGGGGCTGCGATGCGGCGCGGCGGGTCGTGGACGCGCGATGTTGGCGGCGCGGGGGAGTTATTTCGGGGCTTGCGTTGAGGGATGAGCGAGTGTGCGCTGCCTACCGGCGTGCCGTGTACAGTGTCTCTGGGATGGCCCTGTGTGATCGCGACTTTCTCTGTGCCAACCCTCTCGTCTCTCTCTCTGAGTGTGTGGGGAGCGGATAGCGCTACGCACCCGGCGATCGGAGTTCGATTCGCGCTCACGGCAAACACCGGTGACGATTGTCTGAACCGGTCCTGGGCCGCCTCCCCTAGGTCGACTCGGCCTCAAATGAGTACCTAGTGCGGTGTAAAAAAAGTACTGGGGAGACAAAGGCGGCCGGGCGTGGTGTTGGCCATGCACCCCCTCGTGTGCCACTGTGCCGGCCTTTAATAGGCGCTCGCTAGCAGCACGTGGGGGCGAGCAGTCTTAGACGGGGATCTTTGTATTGAGTGTACAGTGTCAGTAGGGTATAGCATTTAGTGTGTCTACGTGAGTAGTGTATGAGTTTGTATCTGAGTGTACTGTAGTGCGAGTTAGTGTATCTACACGAGTTAGTGTATGAGTTTGTATCTGTACTGTAGTGTGAGTACGTGAGTAGTGTATGAGTTTGTATCCGAGTGTACTGTAGTGTGAATTAGTGTATCTACACGAGTTAGTGTATGAGTTTGTATCTGTGAGTGTCCTGTAGTGTGAGTGTATC
>JAAXLI020001398.1:40344-55189 GCA_014621495.2 Entosphenus tridentatus | reverse complement strand
GAGTCAGTAAATACTACTGTAGAGTCAGTAGATACTACTGTAGAGTCTGTAGATACTACTGTAGAGTCTGTAGATACTACTGTAGAGTCAGTAGATACTACTGTAGTGTCAATAGATGCTACTGTAGAGTCAGTAGATACTACTGTAGAGTCAGTAGATCTTACTGTATAGTTAGTAGATACTACTGTGGAGTCTGTAGATTCTACTGTAGAGTCAGTAGATACTATTGTTGAGTTCATAGATACTACTGTAGAGTCTGTAAATACTACTGTAAAGTCGGTAGATACTGCTATAGAGTCAGTAGATAGTACTGTAGAGTCTACTGTAGAGTCTACTGTAGAGACGGTAGATTATTCTAATGTAAAGTCTGTAGATACTACAATAGTCAGTATAAACTACTATAAAGTTAGTAGATACTGCTATAGTCAGTAGACTGGCTCCAACACTGCACTAGTCACTGTTGGCGATGTGCGGTGTAAAATAAGTTAATCTGACCTACATTAAAACCTTTTGATGGTGGTATTTGTGTCAGGTCTTTCACTCTCTGGGCATTACCTGCTTGGCAGAGCTCACAACAGAAGCCATGTCTTGACAAGTAGTGCGTTGTTGCGTCACATCCGCCTTTGATAACCTGAGTGAAGAAAAACCATTCAAGACGTGGAAAATTAAACAACCAAAGTAATTTATGTTAACAGGTGTAACGAGGCCCCACTGAGCTGTTGTGTTCAGAAGCGAGAGTGTCCATCACAAATGATGATAGCAGCTCAACCAAGTGGCAGATGTCATCATCATTGTGTGGACATTTAAAGCAGCAGCCCAATACTCTAAATGCATAGAGATACTTAGAGACCCATAAAGGTACAAAGAGACCCACAGAGACACATAGATACCCAGAGAGACTGATAGAGGTCCACAGACACACACAAGAGTTCCATAGAGACCCATAAACTAAACTATTTTACGTACCAGGTGTAAGGCCCCACTGAGCTGTTTAGCTCTTTTTAATAAGTGACCCTGGTCATCACGAATGATAGCAGCTCAGCCAAGAGGCTGATATCATCGTCACTGAGAAATCTATATAAACAAATACTCTGAACGCGTGGTGATGTTGATTCTAAAAGTGGGAGGGATAAACTGGAGGACCCTGTACAAAACTCGACGCGACCAGGGGGAGAGAGACGTGGATTCCAAATATACAGCAGCAAGGCATCAGGGTCTCGGATCGAACCCACAACATCGTCCATACCTGGCGAGGTAGTTAACATCTCCTAGCCACCGTGATGTCAGGGTCGAGACTGAACACATGCCCTCCTGCAAACCCAGCAAGGTAGTTAACATCTCCTAGCCACCGTGATGATGAAAGACTCAGATTCCAAATATGCAGCAGCAGCAGGCGTCATCAGGGTCACAATCGAACCGACGACCTCTCTAGCCACCACCGAGATGCCCCAATGCTCAGGGTCCTCACCCACTGTGAATTCATCTGCCAACAGTGGCCGCTTTGGGTGGGGACAAACCGCAGACCTCCTAGCCACACTCCACCCTCTCCGCTTCACGTTATTCGTTCTGCCATCGAGTTACAGGACGAGGATCTGCAACCCGGGTGCTGAGGGGTTCCCCAAGGCCGTCCCAAAGGCGGCCGGGCGGGGTGGTGCTGCTGGCCACCCCCCCCTCTATGTGTGCCGCAGTGCCGGTAGCCTTCCTAGGTGCTGCTACTCGCTAACAGCCTCTGCGGTCTGCTAGTGCTACATGGGTTATTTGCCTTTGTGTGCCACGTGTTACCAACCTGGCGACCAAAGTTCGATTCCCGCACACAGTCAAGACCATAGACAGCGATTATCTGACCGGTCCTGGGCCACCCCTAGGTCGACTCAGCCTAAAATGTGGGATTCTTTTCTTTTGAAGGTGGTATATGTGTGTGTGTTTAAGTGTGCGCTCTAACGGAGCGACGCTCACAACAACGAATGGAGCACCGGGCGGTTAATTGCTGCGAGTTGGCACAGTCGGGGGTACAGCTGGTGGTGCATCTACCGGTCATCTCAGTCAGCCAACCCATGGCTTCAAGATGTTGGGGGGCAATGGATGAGCCCTACAATATTCCTGGTAGCCACACAAATTTGTTTGCACCTTACCTCTTGTAGCCTGTTGCTGATCGTCGCACTTTTAGAGGGAAGTATCTACAGACAACAGGAACCGGGAAAAAAACACTCTGAGCATGCGTTCTCAAAATACATAATTTAATACGCCATTTAAACTAAAACTGCGTCCATTTCAAATTCAAAAGATAAAAGAGGAGGACAAAAATGCACAACGTTAAATAAGGAAGTGGTGAATCTGTAGAGAGATCCATAGATACATATAGAGATACTTAGAGACTCACAAACTAAACTGTGTATTTGTTTAACCAGATATAAGGCCCCCACCACTGAGCTGCTTTGTTTGTTCAGAAGCGACCCCTGGCTACCACACCCAATGATAGCAGCTCAACCTAGTGGCTGATATCGTCATGATCATCATCACCACGTTTAAATTAACAGCATCAGCCAAATACTTTAAACGTGTTGTGACATTAATTCTAAAGGTGGAGGGAAAAACCGGAGGACCTGGAAACAAAATCCACACAACCACAGAGAGAGAGAGAGACGTAGACTCCAAATATACAGCAGGCGACAGGGCCGGGATCGAACCCACGACCACCTACATACCAGGCGAGGTAGTTAACATCTCCAAGCCACAGTGATACATAGAGATCCATAAGATACATGGAGATCCACAGAGCCACATAGGCACCCATAGAGGCACATAGAGACCCACAGACATATAAAGAGACTCAAAGAGATACATGTAGACAAACAGAGGTAGATAGTGACATATAGGAGGCACATAGACGAAACGAAAACTTGTTTTTCTCTCTCTGCTGTCATCTACTCAGTGGCCTGAATCTTCTGCTATGCGGGTGCCAGGAAAGTTATGTTATCACTTAGCACGCGCAGTGATAATCATTGAAATCGTCATCAGATGTGCGGCAATGTGAGCGATTCATCCGATCATTCAATTGGTGAGTTTTAATCATCGAAAAATCTGCCGTGGCAGAAAAACTTTAAAACATAACCCTGAATTAGTATTTTTTTGACAGATATCTGGGGAAAATTCGCGTGAAGAAACGAGAGTCAAATGGATAGACATTAGTGGAGCTTTATCAACGCGAAATGCAAACTTGGGGCAAGGCAACACAACAACAATCCCAGACCACGCCAAGACAACAACAACAACAGTCCCAGACCACACCAAGACAACAACAACAACAGTCCCAGACCACATCAAGACAACAACACCAGTCCCAGACCACACTAAGACAACAACAGTCACAGACCACACCAAGACAACAACAACAACAGTCCCAGATCACCCCAAGACAACAACAGTCCCAGACCACACCAAGACAACAACAACAGTCCCAGACCACACCAAGACAACAACAACAACAGTCCCAGACCACACCAAGACAACAACAACAGTCCCAGAGCACACCAAGACAACAACAACAACAGTCCCAGACCACACCAAGACAACAACAACAGTCCCAGACCACACCAAGACAACAACAACAACAGTCCCAGACCACACTAAGACAACAACACCAGTCCCAGACTACACCAAGACAACAACAACAACAGTCCCAGACCACACCAAGACAACAACAACAACATTCCCAGACGACACCAAGACAACAACAACAACAGTCCCAGACCACACCAAGACAACAACAACATTCCCAGACCACACCAAGACAACAACAAGACAACAACAACAGTCTCAGACCACACCAAGACAACAACAACAACAGTCTCAGACCACACCAAGACAACAACAACAGTCCCAGACCACACCAAGACAACAACAACAACAGTCCCAGACCACACCAAGACAACAACAACATTCCCAGACCACACCAAGACAACAACAAGACAACAACAACAGTCCCAGACAACACCAAGACAACAACAACAATCCCAGACCACACCAAGACAACAACAACAGTCCCAGACCACACCAAGAACAATAACAACAGTCCCAGACCACACCAAGAACAATAACAACAGCCCCAGACCACACCAAGACAACAACAACAGTCCCAGACAACACCAAGACAACAACAACAGTCCCACACCACACCAGGAGTCCTCCGGTTTGCGAAGGCGCCGTGCGTAAGTTCACTCACCAGCGTCGCGAACGATTGAACGGCGATGAAACACGATGGAAGATTCATTTTTTACGTCCGTCCGTCCGCCCGTCCGCCGTCGGTGATTTTCCTTCATCTGCGCTGCGGCTTCTCCGCTGTCGGTCGCGCCAAACCGTTCTGGGACACTCCCCGTGAGGTCGCTTAAGCGGCTTCGACTGAAGAGAGAGAGAGAGCTGAAAAGAACGACCGAAGTGGTTAAGTCATCCCCTTCGTCTGAGACCTTTACAACAGAAAGCAGCGATAGAGGCGATGCGTAGTTACACAAACACCTGAGAGAGAGAGAGAGAGCGTACGGACGGTGTTTTTTGGCACGACAGTGTTGTAAAACCTGTCACGTTGCATTCCAGGTCCGCGCCCCTTCAAGTTGGTGTGAGGCTTTGGCTACCCCCGCCTCTTGCAACGTTGTTGTCGCAGCGTTGAAGAGGAGACCCCAAAATGCCCACTGGAGGGCCTCTCTCGATACTCCCTCTCGTGCAGGGCTGTTGTAACGAGATGTTGACTACCTCGCCTGGTATACAGGAGGTCGTGCGTTCCATCCCGACCATGACGATGCCTGCTGCTGTATAGTTGTAGTCTTCGTCTTTCTCTCTCTCTCTCTCATCATCACGGTGGCTGGGAGATGTTGACTACCTCGCCTGGTATACAGGAGGTTGTGGGTTCGACCCTGACGATGCCTGTTGTCAATGTGAAGTCTGTGTGTGTTTCTCCCTCTCTCATCATCACCATCACGTTGGTGAGATGTTAACTCCCTCGCCTGGTATACAGAAGGTCGTGGCTTCGATCCCAACCCTGACGATGCCTGCTGCTGTATATGCGGAGTCTGCGTCTCTCTCCCAGTGATCGCGTGGAATTTTTCTCCGGGTCCTCCCAGATTCCCCCTCCACATTTACAATCAACGTCACCACGCGTCCAGAGTCTTTGTCTGCCGCTGTTTCCGCGACGATGATGATGATGACGTTGTACAGCAGGTTCTTACCTGGTAACATAATAATAGCTTAGTAATTAGTTTATAGATTACATTTTGACTTAAAACTTTCGTGACTGCAGGAATTCATATTCTTTTTTTTTTCGGTAAAGTCACGTAGATAGAAATATAAAAAAAACACAAACGTAGACTGTATTTTTAAAATCACTTTCTTTTTCGATCTACATGACTTTACCGAAAGAACCAAATAATAGTTTATAGATTGTTTATAGTCACCCGTCCCGGGTTACTGGTTACCAGCGGTGTGAAGAGTGCCCTCTGTGGAGGAGACTCGTGAAGGATGCCACTGGGCAGTGCCAGGCTAGGTGCACGTTGAGGAAGTGACTGGGGAAGTTGGAGGCAGTCGCCCTCCAGAAACTCCAGCAGAGGGCAGAGGGGCGACGCTCACAACAATGAGCGGAGTGCCGGGTGATAAAGCGCAGCAAGTTAGCACAGTAGGGGGCACAGTCATCTCAGTCGACCCGTGTCACCTGCTGGGTCTGCCCCGTGACCTCCTCCTGCTAGCGGGCGTTTGACACTTCACGTGGCCTTGGCGTGTACCGAGCATGGCACAAGCGCCGTGGTGACGTCACCGCCACTTAGTGGCAAATGGCGGTTGTTGTTGTCTATGGCTGTGCCTGTGTGTCTGTGTGTGTCTGTCTGTCTGTGTGTGTGTGTCTGTCTGTGTGTGTGTGTGTCTGTCTGTGTGTGTGCCTGTGTGTGTGTCTGTGTGTGTCTGTCTGTCTCTGTGTGTGTGTGTGTCTGTGTGTGTCTGTCTGTCTCTGTGTGTGTGTGTGTCTGTGTGTGTCTGTCTGTCTGTGTGTGCCTGTGTGTGTGTGTCTGTGTGTCTGTCTGTGTGTGTGTGTGTCTGTCTGTGTGTGTGTGTGTCTGTCTGTCTGTGTTTGTGTGTGTCTGTCTGTCTCTGTGTGTGCCTGTGTGTGTGTGTGTCTGTGTGTGTGCCTGTGTGTGTGTCTGTGTGTCTGTCTGTGTGTGTGTGTGTCTGTGTGTGTGTGTCTGTCTGTGTGTGTGCCTGTGTGTGTGTGTGTCTGTGTGTGTCTGTCTGTCTCTGTGTGTGTGTGTGTGTCTGTGTGTGTCTGTCTGTCTCTGTGTGTGCCTGCATGTGTGTGGAATTGAGGGGGCGGTGGAGTAGCAGTTAACGCACTTCGTTACGAACCCGGGAACCCGAGTTCGATTGCCGTTCACGTCCACCACGACCAGTGACAGCGATTATCTAACCTCAAAATGAGTACCCGGTGCGGTGGTGTGTGGTAAACATCGCCACTGGGGAGGCAATTGCGGCCGGGCGTGGTGGCTGTGGTCACTAGGGCTCAACGATGAATCGATTTCAAATCAAAATTGCAATTTCAAACAATGCGATTAACATATTGCAAAGGCTGCGAATTTTTAGCGATTTGAAAAGTCCTATGACTTTCTTATTAGAATTATTATATTTTTTTATGATAATTGTATGTATTTAACTTAACAATTGTTCTATGTTTGATGGTTCTATTTCAATTACATTTTTTAAATAAATACATGTTGGAAGCAATTAATATCTTTTAAGTTCTCATCCTTGCATTAGAATATATAGAGCAGTTCATATTTTGATGTTACCATGTGGTAATGCTCCATCACACGTTTTAAATCTATTATACAGTCAATATTGAACTGAAGCTTGACTTAATTATTTTGATCGCAAATCAAATAGCAATCACAACATGTCAGAAAAATCACAGTTAGATATTTTCCCCAAATCGTTCAGCCCCAGTGGTCACCCAACCCCACGTGTGTCCCACAGTGGCGGTAGCCTTCATAGGTGCTGCGACTCGCTCCTAACTGCACTTGCCCCCTACAAGTCTGTTAAAGGCTACACGGGGTATGTTGGTCTTTGTGTCTGTGTGTATCTGCGTGTTTTTGTGTCTGTGTGTATCTGTGTGTATCTGTGTGTGTCCTTGTCTTTGTGTCTGTGTGTAACTTTGTGAGTCTTTGTGTCTCTGTGTATCTGTGTGTGTCGTTGCATATGTGTGTCTGCTCACTCACAGCACTTGCCCGCAACGAGTCTGTATACGGCTACACGTGGGATCTTTATCGCAGCCATAACATGTGAAGTGACGTTACCCATCACGTCTGTTTTTTGTTGTTGTTGTGAATCAACTCCACGCCTACGTGTTTGTCCGTCTGCCTGTTTGTCTGCCTGTTTGTCTGTCCGTGGAAAACATTCTGAAATCTCAACTCGTAGAGTTGTGTTTGTTGTTGTCATACTCTACCACGACAGTGACACCGGTCAGAAATTTTAGGCAACTCCAGTTGGGGTGTCTCCATTCTCTTTAAAAAATATTTGAGAAAAGGCAATTTACATTTTTTTTACAGAAGATCAATGATAAACCTATTTAGCGTGTTTGTGTTCAGTGTTGTTGTCCTTCCTCCCACACCGACCAATTAGCCACGATTGGCTACGTACGGCGCCAAAATTAGTTCAACGTACATACGTAGCGTAATAGTGCCGGCTGGTGGACAGCAGCGGCAACTGTGGTGGACAGACAGCGCACACGCCGGTTGAGGGCGTGAGCACGGTGCGTGTTGGCAGAGCGGAAGAACTAGGACAAGGGCTACGGAGGACCCCATCTAGAGGCCCCTGGAACCTGCGAGCGGGTTCGAGAGAAGGGAGATGCGGTCAGGGTGGAGCCAGGTCACGTTGGTAGTATACAAGTAGCCGAGAACAGAGGGCTCGAGGCTGCTGGTTCTGGGAATGGACTCGTCTCGTCGTCGCTGCCGTCTCCGCTAGATATTGCGCTACGAGATAGTCGTTGGCGATCTCAGTTAATTGAATGTCCATATATGGATGAGTTGGCTGTGGCTGCGCTGGAACGAAATGAATCCACGACTGGAAGGTGAATCGCGGTGTCTCCTCTATCTGTTGACGGGCCCAAGGTAGGTGCCACATTTTGTTGTAAACCCCAACAAAACAGTGACATCACGGTAAAGTTTCTCAATGTCTGGGCAGCGTGGGTGATAGATTTGCGTTGTGCCGGCAGTCCGGTGACACCTTCATACATTTCGCCCACGATTTCATTGGTCCGTGTGAAGTGACACCGACGACTGGGAACTGGGAGCCTCTTTATTGAAGACACAGAGCGACCTGCACTCGGCCCGGCACTTGGTTCTTCACTCCACAGAGTTGCCCCTTCCCTCGAGCGTCTCCCCCACCCCACACTCCTCGTGCTCTACCCCCGTTCATGCTCCTTGGAGCCCCCTTCAAATAACTTTCCATCTCCTCCGGGCTAAACTCCGTTTCCGGATTTTTTTCCATTGCAAATATTTCCCTTACGATTGGTTCAAACCCCTTCCGCCTCCCGAACCCATCATCTTTTACGAGGCATATTTTTTGCAAACCGGAGGCCTCTGGCCTAACTTTTGAAAGTCAACTCGGCTGCACATTGGCCTGGGGTGAGTGTCTCTCAAGTTCTGTCGTTTGCAACTGGGCGAGCTCAAGTGTGGGAGCTCTTGGACTGTATTTTGAGGCTCGCCAGATTTGTGCCCAGCTCTGCCGAGCGAAGTCGTGCCGCAAGAAACCCATTCCAGAGTTTCCTGGTTACCGGTCTGGTACCAACCCCCCCCCTTCTCCTTGGAGCTGATAGGCTTCTGACAGTCTGCAGTTGTCCCTGGGTGCTTCCTGCCAACCAAATGTGGGGTGGGTAATCACTGAATGAAGTTCAATATCAGATCAGGCACTCACAGTCAAAGGATAAAAAAATAAGAATAGGTTTTACCCTTTCTGGCAATAAAACAGGTGTTAAGATGTTCAAACACCAAATAAAAACCTCTTGCTAGGAATCTTGTCTGCATTAACCACACGCGGAACGTGTGGTGAACATGCAAACAAAAACATGCGCCGATAATAAAATGGTATTGTTTTTGAGACTGATTGGTCTACCCCAGGCCAGAGAACGCCAAAAGGCGAGCAGCATATTTGCATGTTCACTCTAAGTACCTTGTGTGTGGTTAACGCAGTGACACGGTGTCCTTGCAGAAGGTTTTTATTTGAGGCTTGAGCATCTTAACACGACTATTATTGCCAGAAAGGGTTCAAACCTCCTGTTATTTTTTCATACTTTAATGCTGGCAAAAAATACAATGTCCTGTGTTGGAGCTGCTCACTCCCAGTCAAGGTTAAGATGATGTATACAATCGGAATGCAATGGTTTTGCATACACTCACTGTATGAAGTTTAATAATAAAAAAATCTGACACTCAGAATAAATTTATAGACAAAGTAGGACATTGGAATACCGTATATACATTAAATCGCAGATATGATACAATCGTGCATTAGCATAACGTTGATGTATAAGTGTAACCTGTGTGGTTATTTAATGGTGCATATTTTCGCGTTTAAGTTTCATTTAGAACATTTTTGTGACAACGTGCTTAAGTGATGACCAGTGTGATGGAGGAACTTCACGTGAACAAGATCACTGATCGAATCAATTCGGTGTGATCGATTCTGTGTGCATGTTAAGTCACCGATTTTATAATCGTCTCGTCGTGATCAGTGAGGCGTGGGGGCGTGAAGTTGACAGCAGAATTGGTCGTTTCAGATGGTCCGACATTGCCGTGTGCTGGAGAGGCCGTTTCAATAAACCCGCCGCGTGTGAACGGAGTCTCCTCCTGGATTCCTTGTGTCCAAGCGTGGAGAGCAAGAAGATAACCCCGGAGAACTATCGGTTGTTACTTTGTCTATTGTTGTTGTTGACCACCTCCACTGTGCCCAGAGGACGATCATGGCCATGAAGAACCGAGGCACATTGGGCATAAAAAAAAACTAAATTTTACACGGCGACTTAACATCGCAGTATGATCGACTACATGAACAGATTCATATAAAAATACGTAAAACCTGACATCAATACCGTTGTTTTGTAAGCTCTGCGAACCGCGAAATGTAATACTAATTTCGCGGGGCCGTGGCGCTGCTCAGCTGATCAGCGGGCCGTCTGTTTTGTTGTACACTACTCCATGGTGCACATCAATTTTGCCCTTAGTCATGGACCCAAACGTGCAGCGAGTGTTGAGAGTGAGAGGGTGTTGCGTCTGTGGTCCAGAGGAAGAGGGCGTGGCTGGGCTGAGCCCCTCCTCCTTCTAACCAGCCCTCCCCCATCATCTCATCGTCATCATCATCGTCGTTAATCTTTTAAATTACAATCATCGTTAATATTAAAAGGTATGTAAAGTTAATCTCATGTTTTTTTTCTTTCATAATGTAACATAGTTTAGTTAATAAACAGGCACCTTAGTTAAGCTATGACAAGTCTACCCACACCCGTGGATCCCCTAACCCCCTACAACCCATAGTCCCCCTGGAACTTTACCAACCGCGCATTTACCAAACCTCAAAGAGGAGCATCTCATCTCTAACAACGAGTGTCTGAGTACGGCAACGGGCATATTGCGATACTTTTACGCAGCACGGCCATTGCAGGGTACAGCTCTCGATCAAATTTTTTGTGAAATCGATGCAGCAGCGACATGGAGTCGGCGCTGTAGAATGACAAGACGCCCGCCTCCCAGTCCAGGTGAACCCCGACTCTTTGGGGAGCATCTCGCACCGACAGTTTTGTTTCCGTCTCGTTATGTACCGCCTTGTAGTCGTTGCTCCATTTCTTAATGCTCCACGAAACTTCATTGCACCCAATTTTACAGGCTTGGTCATCACCTTTTCGCGGTATCGCGTCATACGTGACACCAATTATGAATTTATCACAACCTCTCACGTCCACCTCCCAGTAGTGGCGACCTGACGGTAATTTCTCAGAGCAAATGACCACTTGGTAGTGGTCAAACCTGCCTGAGTTGTCAGGGTAAGGTTGGGTGTGTGTGGAGGTCCTGACGGTTTTAAAGTCGGCAGAAATCTGGAGGTTCCGATGTGCCGTGTTTGGGTTCAGAGTCGGCGAGCAAGTGCCTGCAAACGATAATATTGCAAATATTGTGTTAAGCGAACATCGTATACTTTTGAGAAATACACTTTACACTTTGCAATGTCAGTTAGCAGTACAAACATCTGATGGCAATTATAGTGTGCCGGGCTGCACTTTACACAGCTGATAGTCTTTCTCAGGGGTTCCTACGTTACTGCCCTAGGTTCCTGCCCTAACTATGAAATGCAAATCAATTAGAGCCCAATGTATCAACCGACTGACCCAATCTCACTCTCAGTAAACTGTCCACCAAACTGTTAGATGGATTCAGGACACGTCTGGTCGTTACCAATGGCGTCGCCTGCAATCCAGCACTTAGTAGGCGAGGGGTGGTGGATCACACAGATTCGTTAATCTGCCTATTTAAGGACGACGACGTAGCCATCTGCTACCATGCCAGGATATGGCAGTACAGCAAGTGGATTAATCTTCATCTGGAATCCATCTATACGGGGATTACGTGCTACCTGCTTCATACTTATTGTTTGGTGTTGATGTAACTCGCTGACTCCGTGTCCCTACTGGACATCTGTGAAAAGAGCTTTATAGCTCATCGGAGTCCTCATACAGGATAAAAATTCTGATACTCGTGGGTTTTCTCCACGTACTCCAGTTTACTGCCACATTGCATAAACGCATTTTCGCTTAACGCGAAGCTTTTCAGCAATGCATCTACCACGCTAAACGATGACTTATTGCACTGTATTAAGGGTTCATATCTCATACGGATATCTTCATTCATCGTGCATCAGCATTCGAGATGAGTGACAAAGATGATGCATTAATAAACTCAGCAATGCACGTTGTGTGGTGTGTACAGCATATCACGTACTCGATTCTCTCCGCATTTTCAGGAATGCCTCTTGCTTTTCACGATGTTCACGCAGAATGTCTTGGAGTTGCGGGCTCTCTTCCTGCTTGCAATCGAGGCATCTTATGATGAAGTCAGCTCGTGCTGATGCGCGGGGCATCGAATAGACTTCTGAGAGATCGGATTGCGTGATGAGACCCTGGACAAGCAACTCGTGATGTAGCATTGCAGGGATCCTACCGATCAACTCTTGTACCAATGGAGGCTCCTCCGTCCTCGTTCTGGGCAATGTATCTTCGCTGTCACCCTTCTTTGCATTGATGTTTTTTGTGCGATGATCTCCGCTGTTTGCAAAGTGATCACAAATCTGAATGTCTTCTCTGCTCTCATCCACAGTCAGGTTCTTGAATGATTGAGCTGTTAAAATATTTGTAAGAATAAACAAAACAAATTTGAGTTCAAAAATTGCAATTGTTTAATGCCTTCGTCACGATTATTAATATCATCATAATCATACGTAAATTTAAAGTAATTGCTGGGAGGTGTCCCCAAGCCACTAAATTTATCATGGTCCTGCGCTGACAATCAATTTCACTGTCACAATATATTTTAACACGTAGACTTTCGCGACCAATATCATCCATAAGAGGTTTTTGGGTGAGATCGCCATGTACATATATAAAGAAGTGTCGTTTAACCCGCCACCACCCGACACAGCCAACTAGTAAGGGTTGTGTCACGTAAACAGAACATGCCAATGTGTCACTAGTACAGCACAACAGTGTGTTGGAGAGCCAAGCCACAACATTTACAATCTGAGTTCGACGTTTCGCCAGTAATTACAACTAGCTCCATCAGGCGACAGCCAGATTTGTGGAGAAGTCCACCTGTTTCGTTCCTTATAGAGGCGTAGATGTGTTGGGTGGTCAACACATCTATGCCTCTAATTACAACTAGCTTGAAATCTCCCAGTTTGATTTAGAATAGCAACCCCCTCCATCACTTTTTGTAAATTTTTGGCTTGTTCGATTAATATTCGCTTTCATCTTTCTGCATCTGTGCTCCAGATTTTAGATTTACATTGAAAAATAAAACAAATACTAAAATTAAGCCTCGATTTGAAATTTCAGACAATTGGAAATTGTTGTCGATGTGTTATCCTTATTTCCCGAGCGGTGACACGAACACTGCCGCAGTGTTTCAGGAACCACCGCTGTGTTTGCGTTCTACAGAAACAGAGCTAGGAGATACCCTCGCTCCCAGCTCCACGCTTTACTGCTATGACCACGCGTCTAGACTCCCTCGCCTTCACTACCCCCGCCACACACAAAGATAGCAGGTGAAGTTGGGCCAAATACCCTCCACGACCCACCCATAGGAAGTGGGTGGGCACTCACCCAGCAGTGGGGATGTTTACGTGCATGCACACTCAGCAGCGACGATTCTGAAACGTTTTTTTCCTTCTGGGTATGAATACACTCCAAATCAGTGTCAAGGATTCCCTATACATCTTCTTGGTTTTTTCGGTAAAGTCACGTAGAAGGGAAGTAATAAAATAATAAAAATAATAAAACATAATAAAATAATTCTCACGACGTTTCGGCCACAACGCAAGCAGCCGTCTTCAGGTGAAACCAGGTCTGTCGAGGCGACAGCGTCTGAATTAGGCAGCACGCGTGCTGCCTGCGCGTCTCCCAGCACCCCCCGCCCGCGCGGCGGGGGGGGCCCCGCCTTAACAAAAGAATTTGCATATCAAGAGGAATTTAGCATATTTATGGGAAATGCAGGTATGTAATTAGTGCTACTTGTGTCCGTGGATTATGCAGGATTAGCAGCATCCAAGGGAGAGGATATGGGAAATGCAGGTATGTGAATAGTGTTACTTTGCCCGTGCATGATGCAGGATTAGCAGCATCACAGGGAGGAAGGGGGTAGCATTAATAAAGGGATGAAGTGTTAATAGTATGTAGCTGCAGTAACTAAAACCACCACGTAAACAACTAAAGTATAAACTACATAGTATCATAATTATACTAAATATACTCTACAATAAGCTGAGTTACTAACAGTAGGTAATACATTACAATTCTACGTCGTAAAAAATATAATATGCTTCCATCTAAACTTTATTCTCTTACATCGCACGAGTCTACACCGTACTATATACTGCCATAGACAAACCCAAACATTAAATTACATACTGTATTGCTATAAACCACCCTATACCTTATCCATTGTAATGTTACACTATGTATTATTATACCCACCCTAATGTATATCACACTGCTGTATATTCACTATACAATTACGATACTATATATTACTTTGTACATTGTATTAAGCATATACATTTTAAAACTATTTGTTATTATACAGTGTGAAAGATACTAAGAGGAAGCAACAACATATGTCTATGCAGCAGAGCAAAGAATCCATTCCCCTGGGAGAATACAATGCCAGTGAATGGAACGCGGTCTGAAGGTCACCGTAAACGTGAACACAATCAGTTAAGATCCGAAATGGTTTATTACGTCCTTCCAATGATTGCTAAGCCAGAATCCATCTTCTCGGTTGAAATTGTCTCTGTGTTTGTATATGTGGATAGCCTCATGAACGAATCTCTCATGGTAGCCAGATGGCTTGCAGAGAACCTCTGTCTTGGAGAAGTCAATATCATGTGAGCCCACTGAATTGTAACAGTGATCTGCCACGGCTGAGGTGTTTGTCCTACCGTGTTTCAAGTCTGCTTTATGTTCACGGATGCGGTCCGAGACATGTCGTTTGGTTTCTCCAATGTAACTGCTACCACAGAGGCAACTTAGTTTGTAGACGCCAGGGTACTGTATGTCTGG